>REGM01000154.1:100846-119018 GCA_004194415.1 Aurelia aurita | reverse complement strand
AGTATGTTATGATTGAAATTGATCAATTAACAACTCAAGATCAATTTCCTTTAGTTTATATGACTAAAACTTGGTCAAAAATGCCAATATGGCATCATTGAATTTGCTAGGGTATCATTTATGACTTTGATTGACAGTTTTTATAACAATAGAATTCAAAAAATTTGATTGTTGGCATTTTTCATCAAGAACAATCAATAATCATCATATAGATAGCTTCAACGATGTTCATGGACAATTTTCCTCTGAAAAATTTAAGTTTTTAGGACAAGAACCAAAATCAGCAAATTTCCATTGTTTTTGCGTTGCCTAGCAACAGGTCACGTGGTTAATTTGCATATAATTCTATTTTTAGAATCATAATTGCTTTGTAATCATGCGTACCAATTTGCATTGCCGTAGACATCACGGTTGCTGAGAAAATCTGGGGGGGCCTTTTTTGCCCCCCCCCCATGAAAAAGTAGTACTTGATTTACCCATGTAGAATAGGGTTAACATATTTAAGCACGTGTTGTCCTCTTGGGAGGATGAAATCCTCCTGACTAATTTTGTTATGCTTCTAGGGATTGCATTAGGGATAAAACATGCTAAAGCATGTACCAGTCATTGCTGTAAGGCAGAAATATTAGGAAAATTTGATCGTGATTTTATGCTGTGTTTGAAGGCTTCTTGGAGAGGTTTTCTCGAGAAAATCGCTCATAATCTCAGAACAGAGTGGCCAATTTCAGCCAGGTAAATTTTAAATCTATTTGAACATGTTCATTATTAAATAATACAGTTGCCAATATTATTGTCTAGATATCCAGGGAGCAGTGGTCTCTCAAACGAGGATTGTTTTTATTGACTAATCCGGTACGTTTCCTTCAAATAAAACAATGTCAAAGTTAGGTATTATATTTGTACATAATTTATAAAACGGGCATGAAATAGAATATGAGGTGGACTGATATCCTGTATTTCTGTTCTACGACTGCCCAACACAACGTTTGGTAGGAGTCAGAAACTTTCCATCCACCCTGTATAGTGCTTTAAATAAATGCAATTTTCTGAATTCTCGTTTTTTTCAAAGGTTCTACATCTACAGTGGATTCAGAAAGAAGGATGGCCCAATCTCATTGTCATTCCTAGGAATAGATAAATCCGTGAAAAAGATCGATGCAGCATTCACATGGCAACGAAATGGGCAACGTTACTTATTTTCTGGAACACAGTATTGGAAATTCAACCCTTTCAAACGGAGCGTGATGAGTGGCTACCCAAAACTCATTCGAGATCATTGGAAAGGAATACCCGATTATTTGAACACAGCTGTAACGGATTTCGATCAAGTCACGAGGTTTACGAAAGGAGAGCAATATTATACATTCAATGACAGGTTAGTATACTTGGTTTATTACATTAAAGGGGCTCCGTCGCCAAAGTATGAACAAATCTGTAAACACCATCGTTTTGGGCACGTATCCACTATCTTTTGCAGTTTGTTTGGTGGCTCCACCCAAGCCACCAAAATATAACTGTTAAAAAATCCACTTGTATCTGAGCAGTTGTAAAAGATATGATTATTTGGTTTGTTCTTCTGTAAAGTACAAGAATTTATCTTCAAACTAACACTTTCATTTTCGAAAAAAAGATGAAGTCTGTGTGATACTGCCTATCAAAAAATTGCAAAATCACCGTTTCGACCGATTTTTGGAGACGGAGCCCCTTTAAAGTTTACAATTTTGGGACCCAAAATAGGAAATACAATATTCTTTGACAAAAAAAGTCTTATTTTACACTCAATGATAGGTAAATAATTGTTGGGAGTTACGTTATAAGCCAAGGTCTTGGATCTTGAAGGTAATAGGCAAAGATAAATACGTCCATCTATAAATAGAACTAGCAATAACAATAGTCAGTGAGTGGGGCGTATTGGCTTTAGTACCAAGTGGAAACAGACAACAAAGACAACATTTGAACAGTGCATTAACATGACATTCCACAGGTGGCATCAAATATGAAAGGAATTGTAAAAAAATTGCTTACTCATGTTGTATCTGTTCTTGTTTTTCTGTTATATTCCTTCCCTGACCATGCTTGAACCATACTCGAACGTTCGTTTGAAAAAGTAGGCCTATTCGCCCCAGTCCCAAAAAGGTCAGGGAAGGAATATAACAGAAAAACAACAACAGATACAACATGAGTAAGCAATTCTTTTACAATTCCTTTCGTATTTTATGCCACCTGTGGACATTCCACCATGAAAAAAACAAAAGCTTCTTCCGCTTGCTAACTTCAAAACAACGCGCCTAACTGCATTCTTACGCTGTACTTTCACTTCTACCTCACGTCGATATGTTTTGTTGTCAAAACTGTATTTTGTTCTTGTTGTATTTCACCCCCGCAGCTGCTTGGCAGCAGTTTTCCTCCTTTTGAACATGAAAGCGAGATTGAAATCTAGAGAGAGATATATATCGCAAGTTTTCATTCAACTCGAATAGATTTGCGGCAACAAAGAAACCCGCGCAAGTTTTGTCTTCTTTGCTCGTGCCGATTTAAACATTTTCAATACATTTTCACTCTTACCCGTGCCGTTGTTCATCAAAACACCTTTTAACCCTGCCGATTACCTTTAAAATTTGAGAAACAATAATTTGGGACAAAAAAGTCCTATTAAAGATTCAATGACAGGCAAATATCCTGCGTGAATTAAATCAAAAGGCGAAATCTCGGACAAAAATCTCGGACAAAGTAATTTAAGAGAAATTAATTAAAATATTGTACAGTAAAAACCCGCATATAAGAACCTTCATTTATTAACCCTATCCAGACTAGGCTTTTTGAAACTCTGGGGAGACTAGGGGGGGCACAAAGTGCCCCCCCTCTTTATTCTCCAAACTATAAGTGCTAGAGGCTTGAAACTTGGCACAAGTAACAAACAAGATATTGCAAACAAGATGACGTCATTTGTTTTTGTTTATGTCACGTGGGTAAGTGCTGACGTCAGCAAATGTTGCTAAATAAGGTGTAAAAAATGGTAAAACCACTCGGACTTTGACGTGTTGTATCTCGAAATCAGTTAAATATATTGATATGAGATTTGAAACATACAAAGATTATATCCTTAATATTCTTATTTTAAAATTTTTGCTTCGTATCATTAATATTTTTGCTGATGTCAGCATTTATTTATTTTGTTCACAAAAAAAGTAACTTTTTGCCTAAAATCGGTTACAAATTGGTCTAAAAAATCGCAAAAAATGCTAGATGTGCATAAAAAAACCTGCTGCATCCTATGATATTGTTAATTTTTCTAAAAATGAAGCTTAACATGGTTTTTCGCAAGTACGCATGCGCAGCAACGAATTATTGATGACGTCATCAAAAATAAAAAACTATACATCAAATGAAAGCCCTTCTCAAGAGGAGATCAACGATGTTTGTTTCGTTATTATAAAACAAGTGGTTCAAAAGTTATGGCTGAAAAGGTATTTATTTTGCCGAGCACTCAATTTAAAATTATGTGTTGACCCCCTGAACATGCGTCAAAATTTTTGAAATTGACATGAAAGGATTTATCCTAAATAGAATCTAAAAGTCACAAAAAAACTTGGTTATCATAGAAGAACTCAAGGAGCTGTGTGGAAAAATTCACTAGGGGGGGCACTTTGTGCCCCCCCCTAGTCTGGATAGGGTTAAGAACCTGCAGCCTGAAATTTGGTATTTCTAACCCTATATATAAGAACCTTTTCACCCTGATTTTCTGTTCAGGTTCTTGTTAACAGATTTTGGTTTACACAAAAAATAAAGAAAAAACAAAATCGGTCATGAACCTGTACCCCCTGTTAAGAACCTACACCCTGATTTTGTAATACCCCCACATAAATAAGAACCCAAACAGGCTGATTTTAAAAACATAGGTTCTTATGTGCGGGTTTTTACTGTATCTTGTTAAATTTGAAGCATTTTTGAAAATTTGTCATGTTCAGATTTATCCTTCTACTTCCTACTCGAATTAGACAGCATCTGAATTAAGGAAATAAAATTCGGGCGGAAATGTGTCAAAGAAAAATGAGGAGGTCTTGAAACGTGTCAAAGAAAAAGGACTGTCATTGGAAAAGAACATACAAATGAGAAAGAAGCAATATTTTGGTCCTTTGATAAGAAAAGACAAAATTCTAAAATTTTTGTTGGAAGGAAGAGTAGGTGGAAAAAGGGGACGTCCCCGTAAAACGTGGATGAAGAACATCATGAAATGGACCAAACTGAAGTTTAAGCAATGCGCAAGAGGAGCTGAAGACTGTGGCTACTGGAGGCGATTAACGACGAATCTTCCACATGAAGAGGTCACCGAATGATGATGATGATGACTCGCGTACTGTCTGTATAGCCCCCTTTCACATGCGATTCAAGGAATTTGCCACGAAGGTCCCAGGCTATCGTTTGCAGCGTGATTTATTTACAATTGCGCCTTGACTAATGGGATGTAGAAACTCTTTGCTTGCAAACTAGCAAGCACTAATTGCTTTGTACCGGTGTATCAATCAACTTCAAAGTATTGCTAAAAAATCTGCCCTTTTAAACAATGTGTGTATTTCTTCTATTCCCAGGGCTGTCAGAGGTGATCTAGAAGGGCCAAAATATATTGGACAAGGATGGATGTATTGTAGAGCTACACGATCAGCGCCAAAAGGAAAAGCTCCAGCATACACTGGACCATCAGGAGCAGAGCCTTAGAATATCAACTTTATTCTATCTAATCTCAAATATTTTTATCTAGACCAGTCTGTTTTTAATTTTTATTTATATCCTTATATCTGGGTTTATATCTTATGACTTGAAAACTTTTGATATTTAGTGTGACAAAAGAGCGTTCAAAGATGACTTCAAATACTGCTTGACCAAAAACGATCCACAACTGACTGAAAAATCGCCAAAATTTGATCGAACTACCGTAAATACACAAATAGTCTCGGCAACTTACTTGGAAAAAGATTATTTCAGATAGCAGCTTCTTTGAGATGGGGGCTAATTAAATAGTACGGTAGCTCATAGATGATATACTAATACCCTAGCTCATATAGGTATGGGGAACACCAACAGGGAAACACTGAATAACTTTCGCAGCGACGAGGTAATTTTTGAACGCTCTCTAGGATGAAATGAACGATTATCGCATAATTTTGAACAAATATCCTTGAAGATAGAAAATCTGTTTTTAGATTTCCATTAGCTTAATCTTAGAGTTAGAATATTTTGTAACTTAGAACCTAACCATTGGCTAACAACGTCCATGAATCTTTTGCGCAATAACAGCAATATTGAGGAACAGAAAATGCCGAGAACAAGCGAAAATCACTTAAAAGGCCAGAGGTCACTGAAAGGTCAGAAATCATTTAAAAGGCCAGAAATCACTCAACGGCCAGAGGTCACTTAAAAGGCCAGATTTGGGTTTATAGTTAGGATGATAGGACAGAAAAGGCGTGAAACTTGTCGAAATGAAAATGAAAACAAGAAACATTTTAAAGATGATGAACTAGCTAGCGAGAAATTTGAAACAAGTTTTCATGAAATTCAATTTTGCAATTGGCAAGCTCGCGTACAATAACAACTTTGAAAGGGACAATGGAAAATTTGCAATAACGAGGCAGCCTAGCTTTATGAAAAAAATATGGCCTCTGCAAATTTGAGCCAGGGGATGATGCTGATGGGATGGGGGAGAACAAACGGAGACAGCATCAACAACGCAACTATGAGAACAAGAATTTTGTCTCCCTTAACCCACGGTGATATCAGCAAAATGGGAAGTTCAATCGAATGAGAATCTAACTTGTGATAATAGCGATCTTTCATTTTGAAAGCCTGTTTCATATGAGGAATTAGTTTAACATTTTTATACCAGTATAATAATATGCCAAGATCTATTTAATCCAGGGAAAAAAAAGTTGATTTCAATAAATAAAGGACTTTAATGAAAGGATCTTTTATACTGTTTATGTGGAAGAAATTTCTTAGGCTAGAATGTCTTAATTTTTAATAAACATAGCTAAATCAATGCCGATATGTTAGTTTCTACTGCTCTGTTCGAGCCCTGCTTTCCAGTCATGTACCAGCACAAGGAATAAAACACCTCGTGCAGAAAGGAAGTAAATCTTACCTGAAGCAGTTTGTGCAGGGTAACATGAAGCAAAGCAAGGCATGAAATTGGTTGGCATTCGAAGAGTAGTAAAGCAACACAAGATGATGCTACAAAATATCAAATCAACGACTAATTTAGGTTGATTTAAATTTTGCTTTAAGATTTGATTTTTTTTCTTTCACACGAGGTGTCCTATTCCACGTGGTACGAGAACATTAACAGTGAAGAATTTAGGACTCCAATGAAAATTTTTGGAATCCGAACTTTTAGCAACCGAAATTTTCAAAACTAAAAATTCGAATTATGAAACAACTTGCGCCAGTCACTTGCTGTACAGGGTGACCAAAAAAAACTTCACGAGCTAGATCACGCCTAGCTTCCTGAAAGCAAATTTTATGAACACAAACAAGGTCAGCATGTAGCTGAAGAGCTTAGCTATCTTTTGGGGGTGTTGCTTGGTCGATTTAAGCTATGCCTGCCCTCCGAAAAGCCGGTTTCAAAATATGGCAATTTATTCATTTCTCGGAATTTTCCCTCGTTTTCCAGTCCATATTTTGGAAGTTGTGAACAAAGCAGAATTCCAAATTTGCATTGGAGCACGAAATTTGAATAAGGAACAGAGATCAATCATTTTGCAAACAACAGATTTCCCCCGATGACTTTAAATCCATCTCTACGTTAAGTTTACAAAATTTTGACTGGAAGAGGATGGCGGTTATTCAACTCTAAATGAGAAACGAAGGCTTTGAAATTTTCTTTCATTCTGATTTTTCGGACGGTAATCATAGCTTGAAGTGGCCATACAGCACCTCAAAAGATAGCCAAGTCTTTCAACTAAACAGTGATACAAAGCATTTGTCAACAACTTTTGATTTCATATACCTGGTTATGATAAGTTTTTTGGGTCACCCCGTAGTTTAACCCCCGGACCCTCTTTACCAACTTGATGCACGACTGCTTACAACATCTCTCTTTCAACAAGCGATAAGATCTCAACATAACACCATTGCACGATGAGTTTTTCGATAACCTCCTATGGGGAGAAGGGATGATCAAGAAAAACTAGGTTTCAAATCTTTAAATTGACGTAAAAAGGTCGGTGTAAAATTCTGTGTCCTATTTCTATGCAGTGAATGGCTTGATAGAAACTTTAGTTACTTTGCTATAGTTCTACCATTGGACTTTTCAGAAGTCTTGAATATTTTTGAAATTACAGCGTATTTAATATTTCAACTCATTTGAGGATGTGACGTCGTCAAATTTCTAAATCATAAACCACGAGAGTGGAAGACTTTTGCTTGATGCCATATTTTGTAGACATTCATAAACTATGTTTTTCTTGAAAATTATTCT
The DNA here is from genome assembly GCA_004194415.1 of Aurelia aurita. Lineage (NCBI taxonomy): Eukaryota > Metazoa > Cnidaria > Scyphozoa > Semaeostomeae > Ulmaridae > Aurelia > Aurelia aurita. The sequence continues at coordinate 111,547 of REGM01000154.1, read as the reverse complement.
ATGTTCCTCATAGATTTTAGAAATTACGATGATTTTAAGTTTTTTCCAAAATTTCCTTGAATTCTCAAAAAAGAAGAAAAACACTAATTCTGAAAATATCGAAGATTTCTGATAAATCCAATGGTAGAGTTATACCGGGTGAGTCAGAAAAAACAATCCCCGTTTAAAAGGCCACTGCTCCCTGGATATCAAAACGATAATATTGACAAGTACATTATGTAATGGTTGACATGTTCAAATATGATATAAAATTTACCTGACTGAAATCGGCCTCTCCGTTTTGAAATTATGAGCGATTTTCTGGAGAGAGCCTCTTCAAAAAACCTTCAAGACAGGCCTAAAATCATGAGCAAATTTTCCAAATATTTCTGCCTTACAGCAATGACTTGCACACTTGCACATGCTTTAGCACGTGTTATCCTCTTGGGAGGATAAAATCTCCGAGAATATTGTTGTTATGTTTCCAGGGATGGCACTTTCATCCTCCCAAAGGGATAAAACGTGCTAAAGCATGTACAAGTCATTGCTATTTAGGCAGAAATATGACGAAAATTTGGTCGTGATTTCATGCCGTTTTAGAAGGTTTCTTGGAGGGGCTTTCTTCAGAAAATCTCTCCTAATTTCAGAAGGGAGTGGCCGATTTCAGTCTGGTAAAGTTTGGAATTTATTTGAACATGTCCACTATTAAATAATATAGTTACCAATATCATTGCCTCGATATCCAGGGAGCAGTGGCCTTTCAAACGGGGAGTGTTTTTTCTGACTCACCCGGTAGCATAGTAGCTAAAGTTTCTTTCAAGCCATTCCATTCAAAGAAATTGGTCACATAATTTTACACCAACTTTTTTAAAGATTTGGAACATATGCTGATCAAGAATGGATTCGAAATAAATCCACCAACGATGCCCGAAATAGATCCATCCAGCAGTACGATTGAAAAAGAGGACCCCTTCATGGCTCTTTTTAGTTGATTTCAAAGAGGGCAGCTCATTGGAGAAAGACATGGTTATATACTGAACTTATTATTTATTTACTTCCTTCTCCAAAAGAATTATGAAAACCGACGACGCTTTGAATTTTGTTTGGCTTTGTCTGAAATTACTGTTAACTTAGTCCGAAATATGTCAAATTTCTATTCTATTAGAAATAATTTGTCTAACATAACTATCCGACAGTTTTCAGTCCGAACTTTCATTGTTAATGCAAGTCGATAAATGGACCAAAGAGTAATCATACCGGGTGAGTCAGAAAAAAACAATTTCCGTTTGAAAGGCCACTGCTCCCTGGATATCAAAACGATAATATTAACAAATACATGATTTAATGGTTGACATGCTCAAATATAATTTGAAATTTACCTGACTGAAATCGGCCACTCCATTCTGAAATTATGAGCGATTTTCTGGAGAAAGCCCCTTCAAGAAACCTTCAAAACAGGCCTAAAATCACGAGCAAATTCTCCAAATATTTCTGCCTTACAACAATGACTTGCACATGCTTTAGCACATGTTCCATGTTATCCTCTTGGGAAGATAATCTGTGTTATGTTCCCAGGGATGGCACAGTCATCCTCCCAAAGGGATAAAACCACGGGGGAGGGGGATTCTTCCATATTAAAGGTACCTGGGGATGTGCCGCGCTCAAGGGTATACTTTTTCGGACTTCTGGTCTAGCCAAGGGTATGCTTTTGGCAATTTTAGTCNAACAACTTAACCCGAGTAAAGCCTCTCCAGTTGATTGCATACCTGCAAAAATTCTAAAGGAAAGCTGTGATGTATTCTCTGCTGCCATTCGAAATTTATTCAACTCTGGTTTATCTAAGGGTATTTTTCCCAAAGAATTGAAAGCTGGAGATATAAGTTCACTCTTTAAAAAAGAAGATACCTTTTCAAAGAAAAACTACCGACCTATTACAGTTTTGCCATCGGTATCAAAAATATACGAAAGGTTGATGCAAGATCAAATGCTGCCTTTTACCCAATGTTTCTTGTCTCCACTCCTCTGTGGATTTCGGGAGGGCTATGGTACACAGCATGCACTTCTACGTTTAGTTGAAACCTGTAAAAAGTCGTTAGACAACGGAGGCGTCGCAGGAGCCGTCCTGACGGATCTTTCGAAAGCCTTTGATTGTCTGAATCACGAATTATTAATTGCAAAGTTGAATGCATACGGTTTCAGTAGATCTGCATTGCAGTTCATCCATAGCTTTCTCGTGGACAGGAAACAAAGGGTAAAAGTCAATGGTTCATTCAGCACGTGGACAAAGACTATCTTAGGTGTACCGCAAGGTTCTGTCCTAGGCCCCCTTTTGTTCAACATATACCTGAATGACTTGTTTATGTTCCTGGAGGAGACCGAAGTCTGTAACTATGCGGACGATACAACTATTTATGCGTATGGTCCAAAAATTGATAATGTCATTGCGCATTTAGAAAATGATGCCCTTAAGTTAACTGAGTGGTTTCCGAACAATCTCATGAAGCTAAATGAGGATAAATGCCATTTAATGATTTTCGGTGCAAAAGACAACGAAGTATCCGTCAAAATAGGAGGCGCTTGTTTGAAAGAATCTACAGAGGAGAATCTTCTTGGCATAAAATTTGATCGATCTTTTTCTTTCAAGGAACATGTCAAAACTCTATGTAAGAAAGCCAGCCAAAAACTTCATGCTCTAAACCGAATATCCTGTTACATGGACACAGAAAAACTGCAGCAACTAATGCGTGCTTTCATATTATCCCATTTTAGCTATTGTCCACTTGTTTGGATGTTCTGTGATAGAACCATTAATCAAAGAATAAACCACATCCATGAAAGGGCTTTGCGCATCGCACAAAAAGATTACGAACATGACTTTGGTTTTCTCCTGGAGCAGACTAATTCAGTGCCCATCCATATAAGAAACCTACAGTTGCTTATGACTGAGATCTTTAAAACAAAAATATATCTAAATCCAACTTTTATGAAGGATATCTTCACGCAGCGAAACACTGGCTACGAATTAAGGCATGGGACCGACGCTCAGGTTCCAAAAGTACGCACTACGTCCTTTGGAATCGAGACAATAGCTTTCCTTGGTAATAGAATGTGGCAACTGTTACCACACGAGATAAAAGACTCCAGCACCCTTCCAATTTTCAAAAAGCAAATAAGGTGCTGGAATGGTGATAAATGCAACTGTAGGCTTTGTAAAGTATATGTACAACAGGTTGGGTTCATAACAGGATAGACTGAAGTTCCTGTAATTAGAGTTATATACATATGCATTGATACATTATTGTTTTTTCTATTAGATTTGTAAATTATGTAAATAAGTAGGCCTTAATTAGCTGTAATTTTAGCTATTGCTTTGTTCAGCCTACTTTATAAATAAATAAATGATGATGATGATGATGATGGGTGCTAGAGAAATGTAAAAGACCACTCCAGCTGCGAATAAACATCATGAAAAGGAAGATGAGACTGTTTGGGCACATGATGAGAAAGGAAGACAGTTTGGAAAAATTGATTATTGAAGGAAAAGTTAACGGGAAAAGGAAGCAAGGAAGGCCACAGACATCGTGGCTAAGTGACATAGAGGAATGGACTGGGCAGAGTAGAAATGTATTTGGAAAAACGGCGACCAACAGAGAACAGTGGAGAAGTCTGATGGCTAACACGGAGGCACGCATGCGTGCAAACCGATGAAGAGAGAGAGAGACTTTCGCAAAGGCGTAGCTAAGGTCCCTTCAATTTTTGGCCATCGTACAATTATCTTCATGTTAACGAATTTCTCATAAAAAATACGTGTATCACCATAAATACAAACTACTGCAAAAATACACAACAGTCCCTTTTACTTTGGCATGATTAAACAATAGGCCATGCTAACTTACTACATGAGTTAAGCCCTGCCCAAACGAGCAAAGATTGTTTGCCAAACATTTGAGATTGCTTTCTCGGCAATGTTTCCTGTTTGGCCACGTCGCAAAACATTGCTTGATAAGTAGAACGAAGCAGAATTTGTTAGACAATATTTCTAAAAAATTTCAAAAACATTTTTCGCTTTTCGCAAGCAAAGCTGTTTGTCAAGTGTTGTAGCCACGGTTTGCCACTGTATGTTTGTCAAGTGTGTTTGCAAAGTGTAGCCAAATGGACAACAAATTTGCTTGGTAAATAAATTTCAAATGTTTGGCGAACAATGTTTGCTCGCTTGGCAATAGCCTGCGCCACAGATTAAAACCAGAGGGAGTTATGGTCTGTGTGATGGACTCACTTTTATTGTCCCTGCGACTTCAGCATAAACTAGACAAGCTAATATCATTATTTGAATAACATATTTCACAAGATCTCTGTGAAACTGGGACAACAAAATGCGTCCATCACACAGACCATAACTCCCCNCATAAAAAATACGTGTATCACCATAAATACAAACTACTGCAAAAATACACAACAGTCCCTTTTACTTTGGCATGATTAAACAATAGGCCATGCTAACTTACTACATGAGTTAAGCCCTGCCCAAACGAGCAAAGATTGTTTGCCAAACATTTGAGATTGCTTTCTCGGCAATGTTTCCTGTTTGGCCACGTCGCAAAACATTGCTTGATAAGTAGAACGAAGCAGAATTTGTTAGACAATATTTCTAAAAAATTTCAAAAACATTTTTCGCTTTTCGCAAGCAAAGCTGTTTGTCAAGTGTTGTAGCCACGGTTTGCCACTGTATGTTTGTCAAGTGTGTTTGCAAAGTGTAGCCAAATGGACAACAAATTTGCTTGGTAAATAAATTTCAAATGTTTGGCGAACAATGTTTGCTCGCTTGGCAATAGCCTGCGCCACAGATTAAAACCAGAGGGAGTTATGGTCTGTGTGATGGACTCACTTTTATTGTCCCTGCGACTTCAGCATAAACTAGACAAGCTAATATCATTATTTGAATAACATATTTCACAAGATCTCTGTGAAACTGGGACAACAAAATGCGTCCATCACACAGACCATAACTCCCCCTCGTTATGGTCTGTGACGCAGGGTAGCTTGGCCAGGGCGTTAAAAACCCTCCCTGCTTTTGCTCTCTATATCCGTGGCCCTTAATCTAAATATATTCGAGTGCAAGTATTTTACGAGAACCAATGTAAGGGAATTTGCTATTGTTATACTGAATGAACCTAAAACGATCTACAATTAAAATACTGTTGTTCCAGGAATAACAAGGCAATAATATTGCTTAATGTCATGCTTGACAGCTTACGAGCTCAATCAGTGCTAAAAATCTACCTGGCGGAAATCGGGCAAACCGTGCTGAAGTTAAAAGGTTTTTCTCGAGAAGGTCCCTTCAAGAAATGTTCAAAAACGACCAAAAACCAAGATCAATTTTCCCTAAAAACGTTTGAATGGATTGTCCGATTTCAGCTATGTAAAATATTTAATCCAATTGAGTATGTCTGTTATCAAACAGGATATTTACTAATATTATCGGTTTAATATTCAGGGAACAGTAGCCAGTTAAACATGGGGCGTTGTTTGACCATCACAGGTATTTTATTAGTATCACTTGCCGTGGTATTAAAAGTGTTTCGTCAATTCAAAAATCATCCATCCCCTAATTTTCACCACATGGCAAGGCTAATTATTCCTCACAATACTGCAATATTCCATTGGGGAAAGAACATTAATTTTGCTGACTTTTCGGATTCTTAAATCAGGGAGGGAGGAAAGACGAATGAAGCAAAAGAATATCCGAGCAAAAGAAATGAATTCTTGCGAAAAATATCTACCCCTGTCGCATGGCACCGGGTGAGTCAATTAAAACAATCCCTGTTTGCGAGGCCACTGCTTCCTGGATATCAAGGTGATAATATGGGCAAATACATTATTTAATGTTGGACATGTTCAAATCGATTTTAAAATTTACCTAACTGAAATCGGCCACTCCGTTGTGAAATTATGAGAGATTTTCTCCAGAAAGCCGCTTTAAGAAAGGCTCAAAACTGGCCTAAAATCACGACCAAATTTTCTGCTTTACAGCAATGTTTCTTACATGCTTTAGCACGTGTTATCCTCCTGGGAGGATGAGATCATCCGGAATAATGTTGTTATGCTCCAAGAATGACACTTTCATCCTCCTAAAGGGATAAAACGTGCCAAAGCATGTAAAAGCCATTGATGTAAAGCAGAAATTTGGTCGTGATTTTAGGCCAGTTTTGAAGGCTTCCTGGAGAGGTTTTCTCGAGAAAATCCCTCATAATTTCAGAACAGAGTGGCCGATTTGAGTCAGGTAAATTTTAAAATCGATTTGAACATGTCTACCATTAAATAATATATTTGCCAATATTATTGCCTTGATATCCAGGGAGCTGTGGCTTCTCAGACAGGGATTATTTTTATTGACTGGCAGTAAAATTAGCTGTATTACATTGGAAGTCAGGTGCAAATATCCGTGAATAAAAATAATTAAAGAGCTTTGCATGGGTAATTTAGCATTTTCGCAAATCTCACCTAAGCGTCTAATGCGAGACAGACTTTAATAACACTAACTAGTCTAAAAGTTCAAGAATTGTATGCACTAATTCTATTATCAGTATATACCTAAGGGTTGATATTAATGCTAGGATTAAGCCTTTTCTTCTTCTGAAGTCAACGGCGCTTTCTCCATTTTACTCTGTTTATCTTCACTAGCATGAGCCTTCTTCATTTCTTGATGTTTAACAAATGTATACAGCAATGACCCACCAAGTACCAGCATATTACAGAACCACCATAAGACAGACTTGATTTGATGAAAATGCGTAACGGCAATGATCGTTTGTGCGCATGCTTTAGCAGTGCCGCTGATATTATGGGTCAGAGGGCTTGTGACCTTTATCTGCAGTCCAGTGACGTAACCAATAGCAATACCAAACACACCGCTAAGTGTCATCATTGACCAGAAGTAAGAACTCTTCAGAAAGGGGAAATGATATACAACAGAAAACTCACCCATCATAAGCAAGAGCGGAGGGAACAGGAATACTGCGTTGAAATTATTATATAGCTGAAGACGCCATATATTGCCATCCACAACAGGCATCATCTTCTTGGTATAGATAGCATTTAGACATACAAACAGGGAACCAAGGATTCCAAAGAACACACCTTTATATGATAGTTTACCATCGCTGCCTTCTTCGCTGATGCCAAGTAAGAAACCAGATATGATGATTGCACAACAGCAGATTGCTTTGAGCGAGGTTTTCTGGCCAAGTAATATGTAGGTGAACATCTAAGAAAGAACGTGACGACAAAGTAAGCACCTGTACAAAATAAACTGAGAGTAAATCACCGGAGTTAAAAAGTAGCTTAACTGGGGGAATGAGGCAAAGATTTCTTGCAAAGATTTCTTGATCGATGAAAACAGTAGGAACCAAAATGGTGTGTGTCCTTCTTTTGTTCTATGTTTAGACCAGATCGCTATATCTCTGTGTATTTACTTTAATTTGATAATCTAGTGTACATAGCTTCTCATTTATTTGATATCCGAATTTCTTAACCCGCAAAGAAGAGACCACTTTATCATAAGAAACTGCAAGCTGACATTTTCGTTGAAATGAAAGAATTCAAATGCGATTTGGTTGTTATTTACAATCGATCTTTGCTAAGGGGCCGCCGACATTCGATTTTCATATTTTTAGCGGCATTTGGACGTTAAAGGAAGGAGGGGGTTACGTGCTGGGCTACTAAGAAATGAAAATCTCCGTAATGAAATTTTTACTTCGGAATTTATAGCGATTCTCGTTTATCACAATACTGAAGTATTTAAAGGTCATACCTTCCGTCATTCTTGCTATTCAGAAAACATCATCCTCACTTTCAATGCATATTGAGACGACCAAGCGAGACTTTGCAGGCTCCCGGTAGCCTAGGCCTAAGTTTTAGAGACCTTGTTTTGTACTAAGATTGAGACATGGCCGCTAAGGGGTGATGGAGAGAGGGGATCTCAAATTAGCGGCCAAATGCCGCTAAAAATATGAAAATCGATTGTAGACGGCCCCTAAGAGATCCAAAATGTCACCTTCTCATGACAAGTAAAATTTTCTAGCCGAATAATGTGATCCCACTTCCCAGTAAAAATAACAAATCGATAAAAAGCTAAGAAGCTCGACAGACTGATTTCTTAACACAAGTTTTTTTGTGAGTATTTGAAGAGTCGTTAAGCTACATATTAAATCAATGATGCAATACGTGATGCAATAAATAGTAAACTTACCACATTGAAAATTGTAGTCAATGCTCTTGCTACATTGTAAAATGCAACACCAAGATATTTCAAGCATAAGTTATTAGCAGTTATCATTCCAACAAACACCATTGACAATGGCAAGATCTGCAGAGAAAAAAGGTGATGGTCAGCAAGTATTCAGGGCCGCGGAGAGGAGGGTCAGTAGAATAAGTTGCCTATGGGCCTCGCGGGCTTCTGCTACAATATCTAAAAAAATCCCCNTGAGTATTTGAAGAGTCGTTAAGCTACATATTAAATCAATGATGCAATACGTGATGCAATAAATAGTAAACTTACCACATTGAAAATTGTAGTCAATGCTCTTGCTACATTGTAAAATGCAACACCAAGATATTTCAAGCATAAGTTATTAGCAGTTATCATTCCAACAAACACCATTGACAATGGCAAGATCTGCAGAGAAAAAAGGTGATGGTCAGCAAGTATTCAGGGCCGCGGAGAGGAGGGTCAGTAGAATAAGTTGCCTATGGGCCTCGCGGGCTTCTGCTACAATATCTAAAAAAATCCCCTTTCAATATGTAAGTATGACCAAGAATCGTTAGCAAATTCCCCATCTTTTCCACGAGACTTTTAACTGAAATGCATTCTTATCTAATCTAAAGGGAGTGGTTGCAGAATTTCTTCCAGGGAAGCACAACCGAGACTCCCATATGTCTACCAGGGCATATTCTACCCTTGCAAGGGGCCTCATTCTTGGAGTTCGCCCAGGGGCCTCAATAATCTCTTGGCTGCCCTGGAAAGTATCACAAGACTTGAAGACTAGGCTGAGAAGAAAATTTGAACAATTTCAAATGACCAGAAGAGATGGATATGAACCTGTGACAATAGGATAGGCCCCTTTCGAAAAACTGTGATTTCCTGTCATAACGATGACAAATACATAGATGGCCTAAAAAGAAATACATTGGGACTCTTTTTAAAAACATCTCCCAGCAAACTTTGTCAATATAAATTTTCTAAATTAAAAGGTGGAAATATTACTTAAATATGTCTTCATTGAAATGACAGCAATATAACGGGTGCGCCAGAAAAGAGTATCTAATTTTGACAGGACACTATGAATTGTGCATCTGGCTGAGTTTGACGATTGATGATAGTCAATCTTTAGTCAAAATCCCAAACAATACTTAGCAATTTGTTGTCGATTTTTCGATGGCAAACTTTCCAAGCTATAAGCGATTCAACCATTCAACCATTGACTAGGAAACTGCTTAAATCGATCGTAAAACATTGCTCAAATTTCGTAAAGACTGAGCTTGAAAGGACAAGGAGAAAACCATTACTTTTTATCAACTTCATTGAAATTACGAAATACTAAAAGATTGTGCAAGGATCAAGCAACCTCTCATACAACTCGTAAACATAATCCTCTCTTCCACTCAGGCGCGGTCTGGCCCGGGTGGCAAAGTGGCGATTGCCACCCGGGCCCTCCGTTCTGTAATGTGGAGAAAAACATTACGGGCCCTTTTCGCAAAACAGGAGAAAGAAATTTGAATTGCTTGAAGAATCCTTCCAAAGTGAATGAATGACTATTTCGGAACTTTTAGGGGAATCTACGCAATAGTACTTAAAAAATTTCAGCTCGCTTCGCTCGCACTCATTGCCGACAATCTAACACAGATTAGATTTTGCCACCAAATTTCCTTTTGTTCAGCTATCGGAATCATAGACCTGATATATACAGCGTGTTTCTTAACTTGGTAAAAATGTTATTATGCAGTTGATTGGTTTCCTCAAAATTTCTGTATGTTCTCCTAAAATCTCGTTCTCTCTCTATTTTAACAGTTGCTGAAAAAGAACAACTGAATTCATTTGTATGCGATCTAAAGATAAATCCTCTCCTCAAAAAATAACTTTTGTCATTTTCATCGATTAATTAATCACCAACATTTTTATTTTCCAACAAACGTAAAGCTTCCGAGACCCCCAAAAAGTGTAAAACCAACTAAACTCTTTTTCAAAAGTTCAGGCACTTGGCCTATAATTTGTCCTTGCTTGTTTTGGATGTATGGGTTCAACGGAGTGATCGATAAACTCTAAATACTGTTCCGCGAATTCGAATAATAATCATCTCCCTCGGCGATATGTGAACAAGAAACGTCCGCGCGAATAATCAAACAACGGCTTACGTAAGAAATCCTAATAAACAGCAACGATATTTAATCTATATGTACAGTGCAACCAGCGAATAAATCCATACGAAAATGCATGTCAAAGTCTCTGTTCTCTCTCTCTAAATGTTCGACCTCGTCGACTCAATAGGTACGAATATTCTCAATACAACAAGCTAAGTAAAATTGCATGACTCCATGCTCATGCTCTCGATGCTTGTTCTCGACTCTGCTCTAGCGTCTCTAGCTACGCCCCCTAATTACTAAACATAATTATGTAAATTATGCGTCGCTCATTATCAAGTCACAATCCTAAACATTGCTAGCTAT
>REGM01000154.1:66060-96193 GCA_004194415.1 Aurelia aurita | reverse complement strand
TACCGGGTGTCCCAAAAAAAAGTATACAGATTTGGTCAACCCTAACGATCAGAATTTAGCATGAATCAATCTGAAATCATTTGTAAAACATTACTCGGTAGTTAACTTGAACATAGATACCTTGTTTGTTGACATTGGTGCTTTGAGAGTAGAGATATAAATCTCCAAAGGACAAATTTGCCTCCACCTCCAAACCAGAGCTTTGGCGTTTTGGCCTAAGCAATATCCACAATTTGTTTTACTTAAAATGAATAAAGTTTACTTCGGAGCTCCCTTGACGATAAGCGTCACGTAAAGTATATTTTGTGGAAACGCATTTGTTGTGCAGTTTTTAATTTGTCTCCTCCTGGTTCAAATTATTGTTGACTTATTCGCTGTGCTGTAAGAATTTGCTTAGGCCCAAACGCCAAAGCTCTGGTTTGGAGGTGGAGGCAAATTTGTCCTTTGAAGATTTATATATCTACTCTCAAAGCACTAATGTAGACAAACAAGGTATCTATGTTCAAGTTAACTATCGAGTAATGTTTTAAAAATGTTTTTGGATTGATCCATGCTAAATTCTGACCGCTAGGGTTGACAAAATCTGTATACTTATTTTTGGGACACCCGGTATATATATATATATATATATACTGCAAATTATTCAATAAAGTTGATTTTGTCACAATTTTCTGAAAACAACCAAAAAGTCAACCTAGTCAGTAGAACAAATTATTGGAGCTTGTTAGATAACATTTGCTGAGAATGAGCACAATTAGTACATTGCTAAGCCTATAAAGGAAGAGGAAAATAACTTATATTGTTCATAAAATTTAGTAGTTTCTTCATATTTCCAAAGTTACTGCAAATTATTTTTGATAGAATGATTTTGCCACAACAGCATTTCAAATTTTTCCTGCCTGAGAGAAATTTCTATCAAACAAGGGGTCCCTTAGGGATATGAAAAAGATGAGTATCAATGAACCTAAATAAATACATATTGACATTTTAATTACCTTCAGGTCTTCGCTACTTAGTAGATACTTGTTTAGAAACACAAGTGATATTGAAATAAACCTGGAAATTAAAAATAAACAGTTTATAAGAGAAATTAATGAATCAATATACTGCAATTGTAAAGAAGATATTAATTTTTGTCATTGTTTCACAAAAAGCCAGACTAACTTCAAATATTGTATTCATACTACAGATGGCATGACGTCACAGCAGCCTTCCCCAACACGATGCCATCTTGTTTTGGGGGTAAATCTTCGGAAAATTCCTATAGGTTCCCATAGGAAATTTACAAAAACTTGCATAAAATTGCTCTTCTATTCTCCAAGCCTGGCCGTTTAAGGCGGGCGATCGCCTGCACCCTCCTCGGCCACCCGCGCTCGCCTTGGGTGGCCGAGGTGAGCTACTCATCACTGGCCTCCATGTCAGTTCAAAAGGAAACTGCCCGCCTTGGGCTTTCATTCATTACTAAAATTTTGACAGGAAATTAATCCCCTTATTATTTTGACCTTAATTAAATTTCCTCATCTCTTAATCTCCTCTTTAACAATCAGGAAGTCATCTACTCCTGTAAATCGTTAACTACTTAACTAGTCAGGCGAAAACAAATGAACACTTTAAATAGCTACTGGGGCACATATTTTTTGAATGGCTTCATTTACACCAGACTGTTATTTCGAACGCCAATTGAAAAAGTCTTGTAATAAAGTTGCCCTCACAGAATTGATAATATCATTGCAACATGGGGCGAGCAATAAAAAGGAGCGACTGTTGCGCTAAAGACTTTCAAAAAGTATGACAACAGGGCTGCTCTTGGAACTAACATTGAGGAGATAGATGAGAAAGATTCTACACTGTATTTAATACTTCATCTTATATTTACTATATTTAGTTCTGTTCATAACCTCGTTAGTGAAAGTGCGGTTGATTTACGACTATAAACAACCATCGTTTCATTTCTGCTGGAGAATGGCCTTCTTGTTTTGAAAAGTTAGCTGTTTAAAGACCAATATTACATTCCCCCTTTATCCATACACTTTTCTTTAACGATTTTGGGTATACTGAAAATCGCCCGCCTGACTATACCGAGGAGAGCGATGTACCGCTCGCCTGCTAAAATGCTCACGGCCAGGCCTGATTCTCCCTTGTGATAGCGAGTAGGGAAAGGAAAGGTGGCAATTGTCAGACAGACCTAAATTAATGAAATAATTGCACGAATAAGCTGTTCTTGAAAGCAATCCATGAATTTAGTGATTAGTCCAAGAAAGTTCCAAAATGCTTGCCATTGCAACAATAATTCTGTGAGCAGCGCCACAAACTCCATCAGTGGTAAGTTGCTTGACACTTCTTCAAAGTCAACCTTCCTTTTTGATGTTTGCCCATCTATCCGCTAACATTTTGGAATAATTTGATAAGCTTCCAAGCTTTCAGAATTGATGTATTTCGATAAATAAACAAGACAGACAGTCTCAAAATCCCAGTGCAACGCAATATCCTGATGTTTTGTAGGCTTCATTTACCCCAAGTCCGATTTTTGAGCCTCAATTGATAAAGTCACATGACATGCCGTCTGGATGAATAGAAGGTACTATATAAGCTTCTTTCTGTTGATTATCTTTATAAAGTATAGTATATTATTTTTTTTCTTATAGACTGACTACATCAGTCTCAGTTTTCCGCATTGAATTGAGTGATGGTCGTGGCTTCAAATTGAGACTCATGACAATACGGCCAACCTCGTTCCCAGGGTGTTCTTACGTCATACACTGATCACAAAGCCGAGTGAACACCCTGGTACACATTGCAAAACTTCGCCCAAAATAAGGGCAGATTAACAGCCATATGGATTTGCAGTTGGCCAGGTAACGCTAATTATGCGACCTACATACATTCCAAACAATAAAGTAACACTGTAATGACTGTTGGTTAGAAACTAAATTATGTTTCTTTTATTTGAAGGAAGTTTTCGATAACTAATATACGTTTGCTGTTGTTCTCAAATAGCCAATCAAATTGCCGAAAAGAGACTTTTATAGTAGAGGCAGAGCAATAAACTCACTCTGGGGATGAGATTGCAATACAGCTTCAGTAGGCCATCTTCACCGAAATCCGGGCGGAGCCAATCAGATCTTGGCTGTTTTAATAATTTTAGACCGCACGCCTATTTTTAGTGTTTGATTGGCTGATTAGATTGCAGTTTGACTTTTCAAAGCAATGAAATGCACAAGGGACGTTAGATTCTTCCTTTGAAGGAAAGGAGACGTTAGAGTTTTCTTCAGGTTTTTCATAAGATTTTAGTCCATGTTTAGAATCTGTTTGGTTGTGAGTCACGTTAATCCGCCAATGACACCACCTCTTTCTAACCCATTGATACAAAATCTGTTGTCTGCGGTGAATTTTCTAGTACCCTCACGGAAAGTGAAATGGATGCTAAATTAATGTGGTCATTTAAACTTTTTGATAAATCGTTTTTAGAGATGCCTGTCTAGAGATGTTTACATGTTGATCAGTCTGCACAGAGTGTGGCACCTGAGGAAAAGAATGGGCCTGTTCAAAATTAATAATAAGAAACAACTGAAAGTCGGCTCTGCAAACCCAGGATGATCTTGTTGAAAACTGCCATACTCTGCAAAAATGGCATGTTGAGGCACAATCTTATTTGGGGCCGGAGCTGCATTCTTTCATTTTCTGGTCAAATAATATTGACCTTTGTTAAAACATCGATATAAATCGCATTCAAATAAATTTTGATTCGATTTGATCTCAAAATCGCTGACAATTTTCGGTGACTTCTCTGGCAGAGATATCATTAGGAGTCGTCCAAAAATCCACTTGTGATCAGTTAGCGGCAGTTGGCCGCTAACTTTATGACCCCCCTCCCCCTCCTTAGTGGACACTACCTATATTTTTCTATATTGTATACTGTGCTCATACAGATATGCCTAAAAATCGTTGACCGCTCATTCATGGGGGTGGCTGTATGTGGCCCTCACTCTCTTTCTTTTGGGAGGGGGTGGGGGTTGTGTGGCAGTTGTTTTTGTTGGTCATGGGGCTTCATGCTGAGCAGCCTGTGGTGTGATCACTAAAATAATAGGTTTTTATTACAGGAGGTGCTCTCTCCTCGATTAGTTTATCTACTGAGAGAGCTCCTCCTTTAAGAAATTCTTTCATGCAAATCTCTAATCTCTTAGTTGTGTACCATCATACATGTATTTTTTGTCTTTACCTATTTTGCTGAGTAAATTTATATTATATGTAACCTGTTGTTGTTTTGTTAGAAAGATTTGTATGTTGGAATTTGAAAATGAAATGAACTGAACATAGGAAAACGACGGATATCATAAGGTACGGTGGCAAAACATCGCTACAAATCAATTCATACCAGTTTCCATATACAATTTTCAAAGTCTTCATTTTAGATAACACGTGTAATTCCTTAAGTTCCAACCAGACTGGAATCGGCGTATGGTGCGCCATAGATCTGTGGCGCACCCAGACTGGAAACTTTGCGTTTTGCGGGCACAAGTTATTTTTTTAAGGCTACCAACTGCGCGGCTTGAGAGCAAACCATATATGATTTTTGGTGTGCCGTGGGATGTTGCGCATGCGCATAGCATTTCAAACTGACACAAACCGTCAGTTGCGCGGTAATGGTCCTAACCGCGGAACGTTTTGCGCGCGCAAGTTATTGCGCGCACACTACAAACTTTCCAATTCCAGTCTGGTGGCGCACAGACTCACTCTAAACAATAGAAATAACAATAAACAAAAGAAATTGGTGTGAAGCTGTGGCATACACAGATTCCACCAGGGAGTTCCAACGATGATCGCTTAACGGACTTTGATGAAACCCCCTCCCCCCTTAGCGGCCAAATGGCGCTAACTGATCAGAGAGGATTTTTGGAGGACCCCTCTTTATGGGTCTGAGCTTCTCAGAGTCAGAGCTTCTTTCTCCTTGGCTTCTAAGCAGGCAAAAAGGGAATTCTGCTGTTTCATTCATTTGACCACACCACATATTGTTTATCAAGTGCGTGATCTATTCAGAAAGCTTTCCACTCTGCTGGTTTGTAGGTCGAGTTGTGATTTAGGCCTAAAAAGGGCCACCCGGCACGAAACGTTAGCATAACAAATTGGTTGCTGTAAAATCTTACCAATATGCTGCCACAACACTGGCTATCTTCGTTGATCGGACAAAGAGTGTCTCTGCCATGGCGGTAGGGATAACTCGCAAGTGGTTGGGTGCAGACCAACGCCCTCGTTCACATGTACGATACATGCACCTTAGCACCTTCCCTTTTCCTTGCGACTGCAGCGGTGCAGCTCTTCTCTTCCAGCAGCAAAGGGTAGCTTAGTTTAATAGTCTTCTGGTTCCAGTAGCTTGTTCAAGTACCAAAATGGAAGAGGAATGTTCCTTCAAGATAAGCAACGGCGTTTTACAGTGAGGAAATGCCACGCAGAAATGCCACGGTGGTAAAATTCCATTCCGCATAGCACATAGCAACAGCAACATTTACTTACACAGGAGTTGTTGTTGTTGCTAAAGATGGCTGCTTGTTCACGTGGTGGGCCTAACCGGAAGAGCTAGACGGCGACAAGAGAGTGTTTTGGCAAACAGTGATATAATAAAGTCAGTAAGTTAAAATGTAATTTAGATTTATTTGTATTCTTTATGGGAGGGCCTATTAAAAACCAGCACTCGTGCTGAAGGGCTACCCTCCTCCCCTATTAATTAGGTAAAACTTTGAAAATTATTTATTGAAAACTGGAGAAGAAATAATCCACTGAAAATTTAAATAGGCTAGTCTAGTAGGACTAGTAGTCTAGTTTTAAAACTATGATAAAAAAAGTGGGATGGCCCCAACTGTCAAATAAATAACGCTTGCCGATAAGTGTCTGGAAATTAGTTTTAGTATAGTTAGATTATTATTAAAACGCTATAAAAAAATCTTTATGTAGACTAAGATATAGGCCTATTTTTATTATTTATTTATCGATTTAGTAGATTATTAGTTTACTGTACATTTGTATGCAGTAAGCTAGATGTAAATCATCGATATACATATATTTTTTTATAAGAAACTAAGAATTATTATTATTTTAATTTTGTTAATTGGTAATACCAGATTATGCACATTAACTTGCTGTCTTTTCTTGACATAACTCTGCATAAGGATCATTCAATTTGGAGAAACCCTTTGATCTTTGATTAAGTCGAAATGAAAAGTTGGAATTAAAAATGCGCGAAAATGAGCTCGATGTAGTCCAAAAAACAAAATACCTTGGTGCCAGACTGGAAAGTTTGTATTTTGCGCTTGCAAGTTGAGATGGCCTAAGCACGATTTGCGCGGAAATTTCGTAGTTCCGCGGTTGAGAACAATAGCTTAAAACAATAGATCTTTTGTTTATCGGCAACTTCGCGGCCCCTTCGCGGCTCAGATCGAAAACCGCGTAAGTTCATGCGCGCGCAATATCTTGCGCGCGCTGTACAAACTTTCCAGTCTGGCGGCTTGGTGTGCAAATTGACTGCTCTTTGGATTGGAAAGAACAAATCAAGGCAGTTTCTACCAAAGCCTCCAGGGCAATCGGCTTTTTAAAACACGCAAAGTCCTTTCTGCCAAAGGAAAGTTTGAAAACCCTCTACACAGGCATTGTGGAGCCCCACTTTAGATACTGTTGTTCTGTTTGGGGATGTGCTGGTTCTACAGAAATTAACCAGTTGCAAAAGCTTGAAAATTGTGCTGCTAGAATCATAACAAATAGCAGCTTTGATACCTCAAGCAGACCACTTATCAAAGAGTTGGGCTGGAAGACCATCGAGGAACTCATTGGCAATGAGTCTAAAACGATGGTCTTCAAGTCGCTCAATGATCTGGCTCCACAATACTTGTGTAACCTCTTCACCAAAAACTCGGAATGCTCCTCTCGTAGCCTCCGTAATACCGTGACTGATTTAAGGTTGCCAAAGAAAAAATCAGCAAATGGGCAAAAATGCTTTTCTTTCCGGGGGGCAAAACTATNAACGTTCTTAAACGACTTAAGTCATTTATTGGCTTTGCTGAGAAAGAAATTTTGGTTCAAAGCTTTGTGTATTCAAATTTTAACTACTGTCCTTTAGTTTGGTACTTTTCGTCTTCAAAATCAGTCCAGAAAATCGAAAGAATACAGGAACGCGCGCTAAGATTTCTGCACAATGATCATAAAAGCTCCTATAAGGATCTTCTTCTTCGGTCAAAAAGATGCACAATGCAAGTTGCTCGTCAGAAAACCCTCTGTATCGAAATCTTTAAGACAATAAAAAACCTGAATCCATCTTTTATGCATAGCATTTTTAGCTTGAGGACTTCAAAGCATCCATCTCGGAATCCGAACAATTTAAATCATTTTCGGCCAAATCAGGTAACTTTTGGCTCTAAGAGCCTTAAAGCCATGGGACCTCAGATCTGGAATTGTTTACCAAATGAACTAAGATCAGCTGAAAATCTAAACAGTTTCAAAAGTATGATAAAACAATGGGATTGCCCTACCTGTAAATGCAACGCTTGTAAATATAATGATATCATGTAGATTTCGTCCATTTATGTCCATGTAGTTTACAATATTTAGCTTATGTATTGATGTATTAATTTACTTAGTTATTTATTTATTTATTATTAGCAGATTCGATTTAGATTAGTTGTATGTATATATGTATATATATATAGCTAGAAAATCAATCGAATTAAAATAAGGTGACAAACAAACAAATCAGTTACACTGATAGGTCAAATCAAAGTTATAAACAGAGACATAGGAACCAGGGGGTACTGGGGGCACGTGCCCCCAAGATTTTGCAATAAACAAGACATTGCCCTTGTTGTTTGAGGAAATGCCCCTCTAGCTTAAATAAAAAGGTGCCCTTGAAGTGTCGTACCCCTCCAAGTTTGAGATGCTTCCTACGGCCCTGGTTATAAACTTTTTATGGCGAGTTGCGAAATGTTTTTAAACAGAAAATTAACCACCAACCCAAAAGATACTAACAAGTGTAATGTTTCTTTGTGATTTGGCCATTTCTTGTAAATCTTGGTTCAAAAAGCGGTCCTCAAAAAGCTCTGATAAAATGAGAAATTCAGTTTAATGAATAATTAAGAAACCCTGCAAGAAACTTTTAGTATGAGAATTGGGGAACTTTGTGACAAAAATGATATGTTATATGGAAATGTTGTGCTATCCGCAAACTTTGTGTTTCGATATATTAGAAATCAAAAATATGTGATATCCGCAAACAATGTGTTTCGATAATATGAAGTAATTGTGTATATTATATATCAAACATGTGTGATATCCGCAAACTTTGTGTTTCGATATATTAGAAATAAAAAATATGTGATATCCGCAAACAATGTGTTTCGATAAATAAAGTAGGTAATTATATTATTAATTAATAAATCCTTTACCATTATAGATGATGGCAACCCGTCATTTTGAAGTAATTGTGCATATTATATATCAAAAATGTGTGATATCCGCAAACTTTGTGTTTCGATATATTAGAAATAAAAAATATGTGATATCCGCAAACAATATATAAAGTAGGTAATTATATTATTAATTAATAAATTTACGTTGTGAGATTTTGTTTCCTAAATCTTTCAGTTGATCCCGTGTCTTGTACGACAAGTTGTAATTTGGCAATAAATCCTTTACCATTATAGATGATGGCAACCCGTCATTTCGAATTAAATATGTAGATAATCGTGTAATTTGCGATTGTCATAGGTACCCTTGTGAACATTAAAAAATGAAGTTTTCTGAAGCCTTTCCAGTGTTTAGACATTACTCAAGTACCTTCCGAGTAATATGATACAGGAAACAAGTGAAAATAATTAAAAATATCCTTAGAATTTCTTTTATTAAAATAAATAGTTTCTTAAGTTATGTTTTCTCAGTACTGGAGTTTCTTAATTTCTTGACGATCTGAGAGTTAGGTTTCTTGTTGGCGGTTTCTTATAAAAAATACATGTAAAATAAGATGACAAACAAACAAGCCATCATGATTGATTATTGTATCATACGCACATATTTTTTTCAGAAAACCTCCGTTCTAATTACTAATAGGGTATACAAAATAAAGCGTCTGTCTTGTGTAGGGCCCATGAATGTTTATGAATGAGATGAAATCTATCTAGCAGGGTCTTGGTACATCGAAATCATTTTTCACAAAAGAATAAATTAAGTCTAGAATTAGAGCATGACAGAAATTAGAAACTCGTACGAAACTTTTTGTACGAAAACTTTCTTCGAATTTAGAAAACATTGTTCTGTACCAACCCATGACCTACGTTTTCTAAAAAAGGGGGCATTGGTTGGTTGTTTGTTTGAAAAGAGGAATTTTCACAGGGACAGTTTTATTTCTGTCAGAAAACATAAATCTTAAAACATAGATACTTCACAGTTTTGCAGCGTAGGATTAACTTGTGAGGGGAATTTCGACCAGACAGATTGGAAACTTTGTAGTGCACATCAAATATATTCAGTTCTCAATTTTGGAGATAAGAATATGGAAACAATGGGTCTATTGTTATGAAGACGATTGAATTCGGGGGCACTGTGTATATTTGGGGTACTGGGGACATGCTGCCCTGAAGGTATCGTTTCCAAAATTTTGGTAAAAGGAATGGTATCGATTATCACGGTTCTGGTATAAAGAACGGTATCGATTTTCATGACTTTTGTACAGAGAACAAATGAATATTTAGCCCATTTTTGAAAAGTTGGTATAAAGTTGGGTGTACAGTTTGAAAGGTTGGTATAAGGTCGGTTATACATTTCGAAAAATTGGTATAATACCGGGTGCGCCAAAAAAAGTGATGTTTCTCGCCTTTTTATGAGCAAGGAACACACAAGGGGCACACAAGTAAATTCAACTTTACGAAAATTCATTGGTTGCGAAATGGCTGAAAAAGGGCCTAAAACTCTCGATCAAATCTTTAGGAACCTCCCACATGGAGCAATACGCATGGCGTTTAATCTCTCCTAAGAGTTATAGGAAATGAATTTTTAAATAAATGCTAAAGTTTTTCGATACCATGGCAATAGATGTGCAGACGACATCCGATACCCATGAACAAATGTACTTTTGTTTTGTTCTGTGTAAGAAACTTCTTTACGATTTGATCGAGTGTTTCAGGACGTTTTTCAGGCGTTTCGCAAACAATGGATTTTCGTAGAGTCGGATTTACCTATATTTTCAGTACTCATAAAAACACGAGAAAAATCACAAAAACACGTCAGTCTTTCAGCTATGAAATAGAATTTATTCCATTGCAATCCATCTAGTACACTAGGTACTATGAACTTTCAAACGCCTGAACTTTTTTCTGGCGCACCTGGGTATGAGGAACGGCTATGTTCTTTTAAGCTTGGGTGGTCCATAGTCTGCCCAGGTGCCCTCTCCCCCAAGGTGCGCATTCCACAAAAACTCCAATCTGGGCCTGTAACATTGCACGCGAAAAGAGGGCTCTTACAAACTAATTTTATATGCATGCATAATTCTAATGCATAATTCTAATTTTCTATTTTAGCTATCTTGACCTTGGATGACATAAGTACTGTTCTAGCAAACAAATATTATCATGGCTGAAGCAGCACTAGCGGCCAGAGCACCCTCAATGGAAGTATTTGACTCCATAAACCTAATGGAAATAGGACGCCAGTTTGTACAAAATGTAGCAGAAACAATAGCTTGGTGCAGAGAGCATGGAATGCTTTCCTCCCATTGCCTTTGCAAGACTTGCAATGTCGAGTGCAGAGAGGGAATATACTCAAGAGGAGTGGACGGCGTCATATGGCGCTGCCCAAAATGTAAGGCAACGACAAACATCCGCAAGGGGAGCTTGTTCGAGTGTTCCAGATTAAAGTTGTGGCAGATTTTGGGCTTCACATATATTTGGTCCATGTCTGCCAGCATCTCTAACGGGTTCTCCACGGAGCGGACCATGCACGAGCTGGAGATAGGTGGCAAGCAAACCATGACTGACTGGACTCAGTTTTGCAGAGACGTGGCTGTTGAGTGCTTCCTAAAATATCCTGACAGGCTTGGTGGCCCCAATATGATCGTCGAGATTAACGAAAGCTTATTATCAACAAGAAAGTACAGCCACAGCACAGTGATCCAGAAATGAGAAAATAGTATAGAAATACCNTACACTAGGTACTATGAACTTTCAAACGCCTGAACTTTTTTCTGGCGCACCTGGGTATGAGGAACGGCTATGTTCTTTTAAGCTTGGGTGGTCCATAGTCTGCCCAGGTGCCCTCTCCCCCAAGGTGCGCATTCCACAAAAACTCCAATCTGGGCCTGTAACATTGCACGCGAAAAGAGGGCTCTTACAAACTAATTTTATATGCATGCATAATTCTAATGCATAATTCTAATTTTCTATTTTAGCTATCTTGACCTTGGATGACATAAGTACTGTTCTAGCAAACAAATATTATCATGGCTGAAGCAGCACTAGCGGCCAGAGCACCCTCAATGGAAGTATTTGACTCCATAAACCTAATGGAAATAGGACGCCAGTTTGTACAAAATGTAGCAGAAACAATAGCTTGGTGCAGAGAGCATGGAATGCTTTCCTCCCATTGCCTTTGCAAGACTTGCAATGTCGAGTGCAGAGAGGGAATATACTCAAGAGGAGTGGACGGCGTCATATGGCGCTGCCCAAAATGTAAGGCAACGACAAACATCCGCAAGGGGAGCTTGTTCGAGTGTTCCAGATTAAAGTTGTGGCAGATTTTGGGCTTCACATATATTTGGTCCATGTCTGCCAGCATCTCTAACGGGTTCTCCACGGAGCGGACCATGCACGAGCTGGAGATAGGTGGCAAGCAAACCATGACTGACTGGACTCAGTTTTGCAGAGACGTGGCTGTTGAGTACTTCCTAAAATATCCTGACAGGCTTGGTGGCCCCAATATGATCGTCGAGATTAACGAAAGCTTATTATCAACAAGAAAGTACAGCCACAGCACAGTGATCCAGAAATGAGAAAATAGTATAGAAATACCAAAAAATAACCTTTCAAAAATGACCTTGGTTCTATTTTTACTTTAAAGTTAACACATGGATTAGTTTAATACAAAAAACCTCATTTTAATCGGAGTCCTACTCGCTGAGCTAAAAATACACAAAGTTAACGTAAACAAATGAAATGCAACATTTAATCAATTTCAGGATGAAATCTACTATNTGTAGCATAAAAGGGCATGTAGAATGTCTGCAAGTACATTTTCATTTGGTTCATCCACGATTCCTTGTAGATTACAACTTCAGAAAGACATTTCAGATCATATATGACGATTTGTTGTAAAAGATGCAAAATCTCAACGAAAATACCCAAAAAGAAAAAAAGTCCGTGAAAAATTATTGGGTACGAATATGTACGAAACCTTCGGCAAAACTGCAGCCAATGCTTCAAATTTGACAACAAAGTATGTTGTGAAGACATGTTTTGACATGTATTTCACGTTTTCAACTGGTTTTTTCAAATATTTACAATTTTTAGGCCTAAATTTTCGAAAATGGTACTGTTCCGCATTCGTGGAAATTGAAAAGAAAGAAAATCGCGAAAATATATATTTTTAATCACAATATAGTCAGAGTCTTCCTCATTCAGGTAAAAAAAAGTTCGTATAAATCAGAGTTGGCAAAGCGATTCTACAGGCATTTGAAAATTCACTGTTTTGTAGACAATAGTAGATTTCATCCTGAAATTGATTAAATGTTGCATTTCATTTGTTTACGTTAACTTTGTGTATTTTTAGCTCAGCGAGTAGGACTCCGATTAAAATGAGGTTTTTTGTATTAAACTAATCCATGTGTTAACTTTCAATTAAAAAAAGATCGAAAGTCATTCTTCAAAATTAGTTTTTCGGTATTTCCATATTGCCCTGGATCACTGTGCACAGCCGCGTTAATGCTGACCAATGGTTCCTTGGTGGGTACGACGTCCAAACAAAGAATGGCTTTCTAATCCCAGTGCCTGCAAGGGATCACGAGACACTGTTACCAACTATACAGGAATGGGTCCTTCCTGGATCAACAGTATGGTCAATGCAATCAGCAGCATACAAAGAACTTGAACCGCAGGATCATCAGCGCACACTTCATTTTACAGCCCCACTAACTGGACCTAGAAAGAAAGTGGGGACGACATGGCAACGAGCGAAACCAAAATACAAGAAGTTGTATAACCTGACGAATGAGACAATGCCTGTTGATTATTTTGCTGAATTTTTGTGGATGCAGCGATTCGGCAGTCATCGATTCTACCACTTTTGGCACCAGATAGCCACAGACCTGAATGTAGTTTAATTTTTCCTAATTCAAATTATAGTCAATAGAAAAGTTTTTTTTCACTGCTCTATTGATTATGTTCAAATCATCTTCGGGCAACATCTTCATATTCATTTCAACACCATAGAACAGCATGGTAAAAATTCTTTTATGGTGTTCTTTAAGTTTCTTAAAAGAGTAGTTATTTGCATGCATCTAAGTTAAAAGACATAAAAATTTCAGTTTGAGCATTTTTGATACCATCATTATTTTTGGAATTACAGCTACCCATGTTTAAGGAAAATCTGCCGAAAAATGACCCTTGTTTAGAGAATTTTGGAGCAAAAACCCACCCATATGGGCGGCACATACCCGTACCTTCAACATATTATGTACCACCCCCCCGGGTATGAAAGTCGTTTCTGGCCAAAGTTCCGTTTGTCTTGCTCTTTATTCGGCGCACAAAGGATCATGGTTGACAATAGACCTTCGAGGGAAGACACGCGGAGCATGCAATGCGAAAAGAAGTTGATTTATATTAGTGGCTCTACTAATAGGCCGTAGAAAGCCCTTTTTTGCAATCACTTATTGCTTCGTTCGTACTGATACGATGCCGATCAAAAACAACATTGTTACAGGAGGCCCCCCCCATAGTACCCCTGGATAACGGATTCACGAGTCAATTTTTCGTTTTTCACGCCATCACGGACTCTAAAACAGCATTTTCATGATCACGTTGCAAAAACTGCAAAAACTGCAAAAACTTAAGAATGCTGTAGTCTGGATCGTGTTTTTATTATAATAACTGGCAAATACGCTTTGTAGCTTTAGAATCAAATCATTGCCAAGAACTTGTGATTTTCGGTCTGTGATTAACCTGAAAATACGTATCAATCACGCGCTTTAAAAGTCCATTTCACGAAATAGCGACCAAATTTTTAACAAATCACGCTGCACGAAGAAGTCTCTGATGACAAATTCAAGAGCCAATAATATCAAAATCACGAAATCACGCGCGTAAATTAGCCAAATAACGCTTCAAGTACAAGTATGGGGGGGGCCTCTTACAGCGCGAGCCCTTGCTGATTCTGGGCACCCTATGCGCATTCGCACGTGCAGGAGAGGCCGGGGTCGCGTGATCACTCGAGGGCCTAAGTTGTCCTGCTGGAGGTGATTTTATGAAGCTTCAAGAAGGACGTATTTCGTCAACAAATACCCTTGGTTGTTGTAAGTAGAAATAATCATTATGCCAACTTAATCCTTATAGGGTGATTCGTTAATTATTGTTCGTAGCTATCCCCTATGAAAAGGAAGTAGGCCTAGTGCAGTTTTTGTAGCCTGTGTTCCAGACCACATAATAAGTTTTTGCCGAGATGAGATCTCTCGTCTCCTCAGACTCTCGTTTATCTCCAATAAAATCTGCTCAATATTCTACTATATCTGTACCACCACACACACTCTCACAAAAACTTTTCAAAAATCTGGTAAATGATAAACAGAAGGAGACAATTTTTGTTTGTTTAGGAGCAATGGGAACAATGAGGCTTTCATGATTTTGGGGCGGGCAGCGGCCTTCCAAGAATAATTTTTATTATTATTATTAATAATATTATCGA
This sequence comes from Aurelia aurita, assembly GCA_004194415.1. NCBI lineage: Eukaryota > Metazoa > Cnidaria > Scyphozoa > Semaeostomeae > Ulmaridae > Aurelia > Aurelia aurita. The sequence goes on along the minus strand of REGM01000154.1, from coordinate 81,271 downwards.
TTTATTTAAAGTAGGCATACATATACATAGCTGTAAAAGCTAATTCAAGCCTACTATCTAACAAAGTAAAATTGTTTAAAAAAAATACAACAGAATACTTGGCAACAGATTTGTACATTATTTACAATGTTTCCAATATTTACAATGTTTTCTTTTTTGATATTTACACGCAGTGCATCAAATTTCTATCCGCTCAAGAACCCAACCTGAGCCACGAAAGGACTACATAGTCTACAATTGCGTCCCTCTCCTTTCCAGATTTTGATTTAACGCTACAGTCCTGATTGCTGTCAAATGAAACATGTTGAAGCATTAAACAATTCAATCATGATTGTTTTGATTGCCAAACGAATACAGGGCACATACAGTAGTAGTCACATCTTAGTGGTAGTAACAGTGTAGTTTATTAATTTTTTTCATTTCCTTTTATTGTAGATTCTTAAATCTTATTGCAGACATTATGGATGGTGTTCTGTCTCCCAGAGAGTCTGGAAAATTCATTGCAGAAAGAAGCAAAAATGTGTTTGTTGTAAAAGACAATCTCCAAAAAGCATCAGAAATTATTCTAAAAAGAATGATTGAATCAAAATATTCCATCAAAACTTGGAAAACGCATGAGTTACACCCCAAAGAAATAACTGAGGCTACTCTAAATTGGATATTTGTGCTAGATTGCCTGAATTTCTCATTCTGGACCAAATCTGGAGAGCCTCCTTATAGCGTTGAATACATGGGGAAAGTTTACACAGATTATGAGGCTTTGTGTGCTGTCATCAACAGGGCTTCAGAGGTGTGAATTTTCTCCCATTCAGTTTCACTGAGGCCCTACATAAATCACAGCCTGAGTTGTGTTCCACACGAGCTGAGTTTCAACTCAGTTGACGGTGTATGTCTTCATACTGTTTACATAAAAAGAGGCCAATTTGAAACTCAACACGGGCTGAACTCAACTCGACAATTCTGCCTGTTCTGAAATTTCAGCCCATGCTGAGATTATTGAAAATTTCTACGAAAACAGAACAAATTTCAGCTGGGGCGTGTTGAAATCAAATTGCTGCATTTTGGGATCTTGGCAGTCCGTTGTTTCAATTATTTGTGACCGCATTCATGTCATGTGACTTAATTTCAGCCCGTCCTGAAATTTCATGTAAACGGAAAGCAAAATAAGCCATACTTTCAAAACTCTGCCGGCGTTGTACTCATCACAGGCTGACATTCCTCGTGTAAAGGGCCTCTGTGCCTTTTTATCATAATATCATACACATGATGCTTTCTGCCATGATCTGATAAAGAAAAGTTAACAAAGTCCAACCAGGTTACTTGTGCAGAAGATTATTTACAAGTAATTCATGACTTGAGAGAAGTGTACAATTGATGTTAGAATGACAACAAAAGTTTCAAAATTGGTCAAAATTTAAGTTAAAGCCTAATCGTGAAGAAATAATTGGCAGTCCTTATCTTTGTAGAGGACAGAGCAGAATCTGCATCTGCATCAACTGCATCTAATAATGATGTCAGCACGCCATCAGATGCAAGGTAGAGCTCCAAATATAACGCTTTTAGACTGTTTCAAATAGTAAGGTCTTAGAAAGCAAATATCAAGTGTAGCCTAATTTACTGGAGCTGGAGAGGGTCAAAAGTTACCATTTTTCACACATTCGTTAGCAGTTTCTGCCCTGTCTATCAAGACAGCAACAACTTGAAAGTTTCCATATCAACTTTTTTTCAGTATGATTTCTCAAACATTGGATCTCCAAAGAACACTCTTTTTGACCCACCCTCATGCCACCTTTGTACATATCTTTTAAATTCCGGCGTTTTTCCATCATAACTACGCCTTAATATTTGTTTTTTTTTTCAAGGAGGGGATATCCTTCACATCACCAGAATACTACAAAAACATAACTATCACAGAGGCTAGAAAATTCTTTGAATCTGCGACATCAACTGAAATCCCTTTGATCGAGAGAAGAGTAGAGCATTTACGAGAAGCAGGCAAGATTCTGTGTGAGCAATATGGCGGCTCAATCGGTAACCTGATCAAAGAATGCAACCACTCCGCTACTACGCTAGTGTCAAAGCTTGTCTCGCTATTCTCTTCATTCAAGGATGAGGCTACTTTTGGGGGACAGAGAGTCGCTCTCTATAAACGGGCACAGATCTTTGTTGCTGATGTTTGGGCGTGCTTTGAAGGCGAGGGTTTTGGAAAGTTTACTGACATCGGGGCACTGACTATGTTTGCTGATTACAGAGTTCCGCAATGCTTGTTGTTTCTTGGCATCTTGAAATATTCAGAAGAATTACAAGAGAAGGTCATCAACGAGGAAGAACTCGCTCCTGGTTCGATTGAGGAAATTGAGATCAGAGGCTGCTCTATACATGCTGTCGAATGTCTTAAAACTGCAATAGAAAGCCAGTTGAATGGCCCTGAACATGATTGTTATAAAGATGGAAAACTAAACTCAATTATAATAGATTTTTATCTGTGGGATTATGCTACACTTAATTCCAGTGAAATGAAGACCTTTCCAGAACATAGGACAAGGACTTATTTCTACTAGGCTGTAGGGAATAAGGCATAATATTGAAGTAAGATATTTCAAATTGAAAATAATAACATTTTAAATTAAATTTTTACCTTGTAATGATTTTTATCCATGTTGATTATAAAAACACCCCACATAATCTCCTGAGAATGCACTTAATTTTTGTATTTTCTTTTTGGATGAAGGAAAGTGGAAGGTCGTTTTTTATTTTTTTTATTGAAATCAGTCTACATTGAAGCCAGAAAAAAATTGCCGCAGAGACGGGAAAATACCCCTTTCTCGGTTATACTCTGAACATAATTCTTTGTGATCACTACAGTCTGTCTCAAATTAGATATCAGGTGAGATTTGTGATAACGCATAATTGCTCATGCAAAATGCTTCAATCATTTTAATTCGCGGACATTTTCACCTGGCATCTATCTAATGTGAATCAGACTTTAGTAATGTGAGACAGACCGGCGGATTTTACGCAGTTCTGACTGGTATTCAAAACACAATACCAATCTAGCTTGAAACATTCTGATTGTCTTATTTCAAAACATACCTTTCATATGGCATTTGTCATCAAGCGTTTTATACTGAGCACAGTGTCTTACAAAAAGCATCAGTACGTTTCATTTCATTTGAGGATTGCCCTTCAGCAGAGCTGATTTTCAAGGGGCCCTCTATAAAACGTTAATTACAATATAAATACAAGTCTAAAAGAAACTAATTACTACTATAAAAAACCATAATATTAAAAACCTACTTACAAGAATATATATAGTTCAAAGAATAGAATATATATAGCTAAATAGATAGTTTAAAACTATTTAGAGATGATTCCTGCTTAGACTCAGCTGAGAGGCTGTTCCACAATTTTTCTCCTCTATAGGAAAAACAATCGACCGGAAAGGTAGGATTTAAACCAGGAGAGTTCACTGTGGTGAACACGTTGAAGTCAACCTTCCTTTTCAACGTTCGGCTATGGCATACCTATCTATCTGCTACAGTNATATAAATACAAGTCTAAAAGAAACCAATTACTACTATAAAAAACCATAATATTAAAAACCTACTTACAAGAATATATATAGTTCAAAGAATAGAATATATATAGCTAAATAGATAGTTTAAAACTATTTAGAGATGATGCCTGCTTAGACTCAGCTGAGAGGCTGTTCCACAATTTTTCTCCTCTATAGGAAAAACATTTTTGCCCATTTGTTGAGTTTTTCCTTGGCATCTTCAGGTCCGTCATTGTATTACGAAGAGCATGGGCGGAGCACTGTGAGTTACGGGTGAAGAGGTTACCCAGGTATTCTGGAGCCAAATCATGCAAGGATTTAAAAATCATTGATTTAGTTTCACCATTAATAAGTTCTTCAATGGTCTTCCGTCCAAGCTCTTGGATAAGTGGTCTGGTTGGGGCATCAAAACTGCTATTTGTTATAACCCTTGCAGCACGATTTTGAAGTTTTTGCAACTGGTCAAGTTCCATTGAACCACAACAACCCCAAACAGAGCAGCAGTATCGAAAGTGGGGCTCCACAATACCTGTGTATAGAGTCTTCAAGAAAAGACTTTCAGAAATGGTGCAATGGTCTAGAAATGGTCTAGGTCCCCAATTTCCGAATCAACGCCATTGAATTTACAGAACTGTTTACGACCGGAAAGGTAGGATTTAAACCAGGAGAGTTCACTGTGGTGAACACGTTGAAGTCAACCTTCCTTTTCAACGTTCGGCTATGGCATACCTATCTATCTGCTACAGTTTTTGAATGATTTGAACAGCTTCCAGGCTTTAGAAGAGATTTATTTCGATAAATAAACGAGACACTCTCAAATCCCAGAGCGACGCTGTGTTTTGTAATGGCATCATTTACCCAAGTCTGATTTTCGAGCGCGAAGGTCACATGACATGTCATCTGCATGAATCCTTCGTTCGTAAATCTCTCGCTTTTGCTGTTAGACCCCTTTGGGTCATTGACCCCTTGTGAGTTAGCCACCTAGGATTCAATGCTAGGCACGCAGCTTGGTTTATTTACGCGTACAGTTTATCTAGTCTGCCGTAGAAATCTCGTACCCTTTAAAGCAATCGCTTTGTATTAAAATTTAAAGCAAATAAGATATTGTCAAAAACGGCTCTTTTTCTGAATGGCGGCAATGTGAAATCAAGATTCCAAGAAAATCGTACCATAGGGTGCACATCCTTGATATTTGAGCTAAGGCAGTATCAGCATTGCAGTTTCTAAAAAACGATATCACTTCAAAACTATATCGATGGCAGGATTTACATTCAAAATTCCGTTTTATTCCTTATTATAAATTCAAATATGTAAACTTTGTACCGCAGGCCATTTGCTACGGGAAAGTTAGAAATAATAATGCTACGGAGTAATGTCCCTGCATCCTCCCTGCATCCAGAAGAAAACAAAACGCTAGGATCCCTGTGGTCCACCTCGCAGAAAGAGGTTCCTTCAAAATGGACGCCAATCGAAGAGGAAATGCTGGGCAAGCTGAAGCTTCCGAAACACTAAAGAAAATCCATTCTTTGCTTCGGCAAGAAGTGAAAAATGGTGAGTATGAAAGGCATCAATTTATTCATTCAGTGTCAACGATTGATGTTTTCACGCCATCTCAAACTGTCAAAGCAAAGAGACACACAACAAAGTCCACCAGGGCAGGCGGCAGGCCTTTTTAAATTTAGGCCAAAGAATTGGCTATAGCAAAGAATTGTCTGTCAGGCTTGAGTTTGAGTAATCAGTTAAATGAGCTGTTGATGTTGTCTGTTATAAAACCCTGCTTCACCATCACCTTTAGACTGAATACACGAGTCTCAGTTTTCTGCATTGAATTAAATGATGGTTATATGGCTTATGATGATGAGACTCATGACAATATACAGCATCAAAATAATAAGGACTACTTTTAGGTAATCTCCACCCAAATTTGGGCGGAGCCAATCAGATCTTGACATTCGTAATAAGGTTGGACCACGTGCCTATTCTTAGCGTTTGATTCGCTGATTAGATCAAAGTTTGACCTTTTGAAGTGAAACATGATGTTCAAAGTGGCGTTTGATTTTTCGTTTGATGTTCCATTTTTCTTCAGATTTTTTGTAAGAATTTAGTCCCTCTTTAGAATCTGTTTGCTTGTGAGTCCTTGTATGAGAAAAATAGAAAATCAGATTATATTCATTGAGCAAATACGATGAATCACGTCGTAAGTCTACATCACCTTCACCATCACATTGGCCATCATCAACATTCAGTTTTTGTCTTTCATCATGGGATTTGGCCATGATTGTTGGACCCCCTCCTCCCTTCATCATCGCGACCCAAATACAAATCAGCCTAAAAACGACCGTTGTTGCTCTCGAGATCGCTGAGTTGTCTTAAAGACAAATGACGGATATATAGCGCCTAGTTTAAAAATAGAACAAAAGATGTATGAGTGCCTTCATTGTCCAGTACATTTGATAATCTCTCGAGGTCATCAAATACAATGGAATACAATAGGCTATATTTGGATTGCCCAGGCCCCTGATTTAAGTCGTCTTATATCTCCGTCATTTGTCTTTAAGTAGAACCTTATGGTCTAAACTACAGTGCTGTCGCTTAAATTAGTCATCTTCAGATGGAACAAACAATATTCCTTTCAATTGAATCTTTGGTAAAATGGCAAGTGAAACGTACTAAAAAAGTTATTTTTTAAACTCACAATATCTTAGATTAGGTTTTGTCCTAAATATGCTTTGGTCTACACCCCCTCCCCCCACCGTGGCCAAATGCTGTGATAAAAGACAAAACTTAAATGTTGATGGCCCCCTACTGTAAGTTTAGTCATTGATTTTTTGTTTAATATTGCCTAGACATAAAAATAATTTGCTTTCAAATAGAACAAAATTACAGCAAGTAACAAGATATTTTACATAACACAATTACCATATACCAGAGTGGAGAGTTTGCAGTGTGCGCACAATAACTTACAGTACATGCTCAAAAACTTCTGTGTTTCTTGATCTTAGCCACGCATTAGCTGTTGAACAAAAGATTGTGTCATTTGTCTTGTTTTTGACTGCAGATTTCATTACAAAGATTTTACTTAATATTCCATTAAACTTGCATGTGCAAAAAGCAAACCTTTCAGTCTTGTCTCCAGAACAGAGAATAATATGCAAGCTGCTGTTTTATAGATCTGATGAATTTTTCAAGATCCAGTTAAAATTTGCTTTTTGTGTATTTTTCTTCAATTTTGTGCCAGAGTTTCATTGTGAATGACTATATGCAAAATAGAAAGGACCTTCCTAAATAACTTAAACGCTAAATAAGTTGTGCTTATCAAACGCATGTACAGTACAGCCATGAAAGTGAATGACCTGATATAAAAGATGAGATCTCAGATCTACAGGGTGTCCCAAAAAATTGTCTGATGTTTGATTAAATATTGAAAAATGACGATAATATGAACCAAAATCGAGGTAAAGGAAGGTTATCCAATGTCACACCTCTCGTTAATATCAGAGCGAACTAAATAGGATTTCAAAAGTATTGTAATCCTTGTAACCATTCTCAAATTTTCTTTTTGAAACTTTGCTCAACAGAATTCTTTAAAGCATCCATACGCTTGAATTCATGTTCGAGAAAGTTTGGTTATCTAAAATTCTTTCTAAATCCCATTTGGTTTGCTCTGAAATAAACGACAAACAAAGCAAACGACAGCCCCATGCTATATTCACTACAAATGCTATGGAGATGCCTCTGGTTTCAGCTTTCACACTAACTTGAACTTCAAGTGCGTGTAGGCCCGTGAATATTCAGTGGATTTGCAAGATTCTGGTGTCTGAAATTAATTTTAGATCTTAGGGAAGATTAATTTTAGATTTGATTGTCTTTCCATGGAGCCCATTCATTGTATAGTTATTTTTCAATTTTTTTCAAACGTTGAACATTTTTTCTGAGGCACCCTGTATAGATAGCATATTGTACTTGATAATGCTGGTGCTTGCACTAAGAGAAAAAACCAATGATACAGTGCTTAGGTGTTGGTTTTTCTTTGTCCAATTTATAGATCATGCCTTGTAGCTCAGGTCCTTCACTTTGGTTGCATTTTTATGTAAATTTTAGATGGTGACTTCGGAAAAGCCTGGAAAGAGCACAAGTGCAAGTCTGGTAAATTAGAGGAATATTCAAAAGCAATGGTAACATTAGCAGACATCTGGAAATCTTCACACCCACCTGAAGAAAATAGAGTGGACTGGTGTATATCAATATGTAGGGAGTACTTTTGGAAAGGTGGTTTACGAAAAATCTTAGAAAAAGAAACAAAAAAGATGTATTATGATGCAGTTAGGAATGGAGACTCTTCCCTTGGTAGCATTGAGGAATATATGGATAGCAGAAGTTTAACGTGGGACCTTTCAAGGTATTATTCATAAAATTTGATAAACCGGTTGTGACCTGTAAGATTCTGAATAATATCTGTCCAGAAACCCTTTGGGATCGATACAAAACAAGAAACAGGTACTCAAATTATAGGGCAAGAAACTGAATGCGTATTCAAATTCCGAGATATAATCTTGATTACTCAAAGAAAAGTTTTTGTTATTTGGGTCTTAAGGGTTGGAACGAGATATCTGCAAACATGACTCGACATTGTTCTAATTGTATCGTTTGATGGAAGTCGGACGTTTGTCCTTTCATCACACAATTGTGTGCATTGGTTAAGTCATCGGGGAGTTAGAAAGCAAGCAGAAAGCAACACAGTAGCGAATAAAGCAGCTCTTCATCCCACTTACTATGATTTGAAATGTTTTGCTTTCAATCCTTTCTTTTGAAAAAACATACTGTAGTGCAGCTAAAGTTATTGGATGGACAGAGTTCTCGTTGTCGAAACTTCTCAAAGAGTTTTCGTCATGAAAAGTTTTTGTCAACAACAATATTACTTTTTTCCAATTATTTAAATCATTTATGAATGTTTGTGAAAGCTTCTTGTGTTGATTACAGAATCAGAACAATTAAATGATTTGCTGTGTTTAGTTTCCTTCGTCTACAAACATACAATTACAACAATGTCAAAAAGAGACGCTACCTCATTTTGACCTCTGTTTACTTTTTTACTCTTTGTTAATTCCCTCAAGACCTACTTGCAAAATCTATGCATTAAATGAAAGCATCCGCGGGGGGGGGGGGGGGAAACTTCAAAAAAAAAGCAAAGGGAACCAAAAGGAGGGTTTTGGANAACCTCGAGAATCCCTAAATATGGGTCTCAAAATGTAAATGTTCCACTAGAAATGGGTAACTTTTCAATTTGTGACAGGAAACTTGTCGAGTTTTGGTTTTCAATGTTTTATTTTTTTCGCTTTAGTTGTGAAACTTGGTTGGAGGTAACGTTATCTTCATAATTGTGTGTTTAAAGTGAAATGAAGCTTGATTTGTAGCGAGTTGCAGAGGCTTTTCCCCTCAAAATCCTTAAAAATGGGTATGAAAATCGACCGAAAATCCTTAAGAATGGGTCTTCCCTAAAAGTTGGGCGGCACGTCCCCGTCATCCCAAGACTCAAGTTACTCCCCCCCCCCCGGGGGAAACATATGAGTGGGGCTTTCGGAAAATGACCATCCCATTTATGTCAGAGGTCTCATTCCAGAGGAATTTACATTTTTGGATTGGTAGCCTTTTTGATACAGCCTATATAAGTAGTCACCTTTAAGTATGGTATCTATTTTATCAAAGGGATTTTCAAAATCGAAGATTAGCCCTCCTTGATGTTGGAAGCTGTTACAATCCATTCCAAGAGTTCAACCAAGAAGTAGATGTTTTAGCAATTGATCTTTGTCCTGCAAACGAGGTAGACTTTTACTTTTGGATCCAATTTGAATTTCAGGCACCAGGTGTCCCAAAAAAGGCTTACCGATTTGAACAGCTACAGAAGAAGAATAATTGATTTGTTCCACGTGATGTAAACAGCTTTCCTCTGCTCAACGGCTAACTTTGATCCCAATAATGTGTTCTTCTTTTACCAGGAGTAATTATTCTTCACAATACTGCAATATTCCATTGGGAAAAGATAATCAAGTTACTGCCTTTCTAGAGACTTCAACTAAAGAAATAAATAAGAAAGAATGAACTAGAGGAATTTTTAGCAAAATATAATGGATTCTTGCGAAGAATACTTTACCCCTGTTTATTTAAACAACACCAAAACATTAAGAAGTGTCGAAAACAGCCAGCGAGGTATGTTCCATGTTTTTATCATGGGTGTGAAGAGCATACAAATACTTATCAATTTCATAAATTGGTATTGAAACCTAGACACGAGTCTCAGTTTTCCGCATTGAATTGAATTATGTTTATGGCTGCAAACTGAGCCTCATGACAATGCAGCTTCAAAGTAGAGACTACTTTGGCCATTTGTGGCGGATTTCAGCCGTATCCAATCAGATCACTACTTTCTTAACGAGGTTAGACCAGGTGCTTATTCTTAGCATTCGAGTGGCTGATTGGATCAAAGTTTTAACTTTTCGCAGTGAAGCGACGTTCGAAGTGACGTTCGATTTTTTATTTGATGTTCAAAGGATAGAAGACGCTCGAGTTGTCTTCAGGTTTCTCGTAGGATTTTAGTCTCTGTTTAGAATCTGTTTGGTCGTGAGTCCTTGTAGGAGAGAAAGGGGAGAGAAAATAACAAAATCAGATTAAAAGAATTGAACGAATACAAGGAATCACTTTATCGGTCTACTTGAAACCCATCCATATCGAACATACTGCCCTGCTTCCAGAGAAGATTTCATTAGGTAGCAAAGAGTTTAAATGAGGCTCTGCCACAAGGCAGACAAGAAGTTTATCAAGGCTTGATGCACCCCTGAAAGATTGATCAAACCTTTGTCTAAGATTCTTCCACCAAGCAATTAAGATTCATCAGAAATAGATCAATCGCTGTGCATACTTCTTTGGCAATTGGGAAATTCTTCATATCGTGATAAATCTAAAGACGTGCTGATTGATCTAACTCTACAACACAACTAATATGCTTGACATGACCAAGGGCAGATAATCCTACTAAGAAGTTCGATTTTTCAATAACAACTATGCAACCTAAATTCAGGCATTCGGGCTTATCAATTAAAGTGGACATAATCTTATTTTCATAAGAATTACGGGCAGGTGGTTTCTCGTACTTAAATGTTAATCCATGTATATTTGCTTTGAAGATACATTACAGAAATATTATTATATCTGTTTCTACCAATTTTATCTGACATTAAGACTTTACAATCCATTGCGTCATTCATCACTGTCTCTGTATCTAATATGCCTGGCAGTTGTTGTCGTTTGAGTGACCCAAAAAACAACACTCCTTGATACAGGCAACGACTACTAGATATCAGGTCATACATCAAACACAGTTCGAGGAATTCATATGATACCGGGTGACCCAATAAAAAGTGAAACGTTTTGAAAAATCATCAACATTTTATCATATTATCGATCATTAAATTTTCTTCCTGTGCATTTGTGTCCTGAACCAAATTAATTTTAGACGTATTATTAAAGGGAATCGACATAGTTATAAGCTGGCCCGGGCCAAGTTAAAAATATAGTCTATTGTATTTGATACTGTTGGCACGTGCCGTTTCATTGTGTAGCTGAAGAAACAATGGGTGCGTGGGCTTTATCGTAGCCTATTTATAGCGACCACTCAATATAGCTGTGTCTATTCCCTTTAAGTCTTAAAATGGGTTCGATCTTATGGAAATTTGTGTTTTTACTAACTCCCGACCCTGGTTTTGAAGCATCCTACAAAATTACAAGAAATAATTGTCGAATTGACTTTTTATCCTGCAAAACCTCTTAAATTGATTGCCTATGTCCTTTTACAAGCTTTTATGCATGTACGACTCGAATTTTCCTATGAAACTGCAAGATATATAGCTTTTTGGCTAAAGTACGATATTTAGTCAAATACTATTGCTGACGATGTTTTTCAAGACCGAATTTCGATATCTCTCTCGCAAAAAAATAGAATAACGAACATTTTGTTAATTTGTTTGGCATCAAATTGCTAAATCGTAAACCACAAAAGATTTCTGCTTACTGCCATATTATAGACCTTCTTGAATTATGGTTTTCTTAAAGATTGTACCGTTTTTCCTCTATTGCTTTACGGTGATCTTTTTTTTTTCAAAACTTTGTCACGAATTTTTTTTTTATGAAACAATAATCATTTCTGAAAATAATCAAGATATCAAAATCGTACAAATAGGGTTAAGCTCCGGTCAAGCGATCCAACATTTCGCCCAATATTTCATCCAGCATTCCATCCAACATTTCATCCAACATCGAAAGTGACGATGTTGGGTGACCCAACATGGTGGTCAAATGATCCAACATTTCATCCAACACTATGTTGGGTGAAATGTAGGGTGAAATGTTGGATCGTTTGACCGAGGCTTTGTAGTAAAGTAACCGCATCGCGTGAACGGTGTCTAAATAAGAAACTGCTGTTTTGAGCAGCTGCTAGATCACAGTTTCGAAGAAACTCGCTTCCAGAAAAGCTACTTGCAAAGAGATATGTGGAATGTTTATCTTAAATTCTACATTATACTGCAAAGTTTTAATCATAGCTAGCTGACGGCGAAAATTATTAGGTGAAAAGCGAAAAGCACTGAGGGTACAACAGTGATCTGCAGCTCAAAATCTGCTCACGCAAATATGTTGTTTCCGTTTAGTACAAAAATTCAAAGCCAGAGTTTCACTAAAATTTCGGTTTGCAATGAAATGACAGTTGTAAACAGTGCTAGCAAAGCTTAACATGAGGATGTACTGTTCAATTAGCTTAACCTAATTTCCTCTGAATGATTGTAGCACGAAATAATGTTTGAGCAAGCAAAATAAGGATTGAACACATGCAGGGTGAATTAAAATCCGTGCATCCACACTGTGAGCATGAATAATTCACCAATTTCAAGCAAAGGCTGCAAAATTAATCTTGCAAAATGTTATTGCCTATTCTTTCAAATGAATTGCTCTAAGATTGAGGGAACTTTAGGTAATTTTCCATAACTGCAGAGAGAGCAGTTTTGAAATGACCATTATTTTCAGACAGCGTTTTTTATATTTCTGCTGGTTGCGAAGTTGTGACGTCATCAGATTTCTAATCATAAACCATAAAAACTACAGACGTTTGCTTAGTACCATATTGTAGAGCTTCATAAACTGAGGTCTTCTGGAAAAATCTATTAATTTCCCTCAATCAGTTAAGAATTTGTGGTGCTTTTAATGTTTGTCAAAGCTTTAGATACTTCCTTTCATAATTTCTTGATAAAACCAAACGCTGCAGTTCTGAAAATAATGATGATATCAAAAATGCTCTCGCTGGAATTATAACAAATTCTCTTCGAGCAATTCATTTGGAAGAAAAGGGCAATATAATTTTAACCGATTGATTTTAAAGTTGTGCAAAGATTTCTTGCCTGAGCTTCAATTTCAGCGAATTCTGTTTGGAAGCCGTTTGCAGTAAATGCTGCTAGATAGACTTAGAATGCTTTTCAAATTCTGTCTGATTTCCTACAACTCGAACTTTGATCTCAGTAAAAGTTACTTTTTTGTAAATCACCTGATATAGTAATTTACTTTTATCTTTTAGAACGTTCATCAAGCAGACTTCCTTGAGCTGCAAGTAGACTCATATTTACGAAAAGAGCAGTTTGTACAAAAGGACCAACAACTAGGAGAGGCAGAGCCTAGAATTCTTCATAAAAACAAAACAACTGAACTTTTAGCTACAGATATCGATAGTAAGCCAGTATCTGATTCGTTTACAAATACAACTGGACCTAGCACAAATCCTTGTGGACTACCACACAGAAACAATACATCGTTTGCTCAGCGACAAAACAAGGACGCATATTATGCTAAAGACAATAGCAGAAATGGACCTAAAATAGACCCTTGTGGAAGGCCACAAGAAAATAAAGCAATTCTCGAGCATGAAACCCATAAAGAAATATATGCTGCAAATGAGAAGAGCATAAAAGGGCCTGAGAATGATCCTTGTGGGATACCACAAGGAGATAATGCGTTGTCTACTGACAGTGTAGTTACGGACATAGATACAGATAAAAAAATTATCGCTGGTAATGCAAATATCGAGAAGTCTTTGATTAGTTACCTAACAGACCCAATCACTACGTTACCCGGTAACCATTTCGACACTATAGTATTTTCCTTGTTACTGTCGTATCTGCCAACGCCAAAGCAACGTTGGGATTGCTGTGTTAAGGCGAACAACCTATTACGACAACATGGCGTGTTGATACTCATAGAATCAGATTCTGCGCATCAAAATCGAAATGCTCATCAAATACGAGCATGGAAAGAAGCTTTGACTGGCATCGGTTTTGTGAGGTACAAGTATGAAAAACTGGCTCATTTGCACTGCATGGCATTCAGGAAAGTTAGTGACATAAAAGAAGATATTTGTGTCACAAATGGGATCATTGATAACTCAGAAATGATGTTCATACCTCAAGACTTTCATGACGAGGAAGACGAAATAACCAAATCTGAAGATAGGAGTGAAACGCAGGATTTAGAAATGGCCGAATTACTGACGATTCTTCCGAATTGCTAGAGGACGAGAAAGCACTGTATGAGGAAAACAAACAAATGTTACGGCATTTGTCGCGTTGTATGACGATCAATTGTCGCCCAACTAACAATAATACCTTCAAAAAGAAAGACATTGTAATATTATCTTTTACGTTTTTAATAGCATATGTAGGGGTTATTTTCTAGATTTTGGGGATTTTTAAACAATTTATCTTTGATCTTTTGTTTGAAACTTTTGATGTCCTTTGCAGATGTTAGGTCTGAGGGTAGACTGTTCCATATTTTAGGTCCTAGATACGAGAGACCATTTTGCCCTGTTACTTTATTGCAAAGGTTTATTCAATTCGTTTTTAGATCTTATTCCGCTCCGACCAACTGGTAAGAACATCTCTGACATATAGGATGGGACTGAATTATCAAAATTTGAAAACCTTAGCAGCAGTACATTGTTCAAATCATTCTTTAGTGGAGAGCCAATTTATATATTTAAATTCTTTGATTCCTGTATGTCCTCTGTTATTCTGATTCAGAAGTCAAAACCCCAGTCAGGCAATTGTGTTAGAATATATTTAATTGGTGGGATGGTTTTTGTAGTACAATTTTTCAAACAGTGGATGCATTTTTATGACTCACCCTATATTCATGTCCACTGTTTGAAAAATTGTACTACAAAAACGATCTCACCAATTTGAAATATTCTAGCACCATTGCCTGACTAAGGGTTTTTGAGAATTTATTCAAATTTTCAATGCACTATTTTGCTCTCAAGTGAAGGTTTGAAAACAGACTTATATGGGTTTTCTGTTAAAATTTAAGTGAGTGTTTCAATGTAATTCGTTTTTTGACTCACGTGTACAAAGTACAAGTAGAGTCTATCGGGTGGGTGGGACATTTCGTGTCTCCTGTATCCTGTGATAATTGGGTATTGTTTTTAAACAGACAGCGATTGTCTGGTCGATTGTTTTTCAACAAATAAAGCTCGTGTTCATGCCTTGCGATATTACTTGTCTCCGGTGCAATAATTGTTCGTAAGCCCAGCTTGATTGGGAGAAAGGACAGGCTAAACAAATAGGA
>REGM01000154.1:15685-51734 GCA_004194415.1 Aurelia aurita | reverse complement strand
ACTGGGGCTGGGGCCTCTTCTGCAGGGGCTGGTGTCTCCACAACTGGGGCTGGGGCTTCTTCTGCAGGGGCTGGTGTCTCCACAACTGGGGCTAGGGCCTCTTCTGCAGAGGCTGGTGTCTCCTCGACTGGAGCTGGGGCCTCTTCGGCAGGGGCTGGTGTCTCCATAACTGGAGCTTGGGGCTCTTCAGCAGGGGCTAGTGTCTCTACAACTGGGGCTGGGGCCTCTTCTGCAGGGACTGATATCTCATCAGCTGGGGCTGGGGTATCTTCAGCAGGGGCTGGGGCCTCTTCTGCAGGGGCTGGTGTATCTTCCACTGGGCCTGGGGTCTCTTCAGCTGGAGCTGGGGCCACTTCTGCAGGGGCTAGTGTCTCCACAACTAAGGCTGGGATATCTTTTGCAGGGACTAATGTCTCTGCAACTGGGGGCGCGATCTCTTCTGTAGGAGCTGGTGTCTCCTCAACTGGGGCTGGAATCTCTTCGGCTGCAGCTGGGGTCTCTTCAGCTGGAGCTAGGGCCTCTTCTGTAGGGGCTGGTGTCTCAACAACTCGGGCTGGGGTCTCTTCTGCAGGGGCTAATTTCTCTGCAACTGGGTGCGTGATCTCTTCTGCAGAAGCTTGTGTCTCCACAACTGGGGTTGGGGTCTCATCAGTTGGGGCTTGTGTCTCCTCAGCAGCTGTGGGGGCTGGTGTCTCCGCAGCTGGGGTTGGGGTTTCTTCAGCTGGAGGAGGGGCCTCTTCTGCAGGGGCTGGTGTCTCTATAACTGGGGCTGGTGTCTCTGCAACTGGGGCTGGGGTCTCTTCTGCAGGAGCTGGTTTCTCCTCAACTGGGGATGGGGTCTCTTCAGCAGGGGCTGGTTTCTCCTCAACTGGGGCTGGGATCTCTTCAGCAGGGGCTGGTGTTTCCACAACTGGGGTTGGTATCTCTTCAGATGTTGCAGGGGCTGGTGTATCTTCAGCTGCTGGTGAAGTCTCTTCAGTTGGGGCTGCTGCTGGAGCTTCTGTTTCTTTAGTTGGTGCAGGTGGCTCAGCAACTGGGGTTGATGCATCTTTTGCTGGTTCTGGTGAAATTGATGTACTTGCCCTTTTCGAGGTTGGGGCCTCTACTTTAGTGAACCCTGTTCTCAACTTAAATGGAGTTGGGGTGAAAAAATTCATGCTATGACGTTTATTTGTAACTTCTTCTGTCTTTACCTCCGTCGCTTCACCAGATTGAATGACATCATTTGATGGTACAGGGTCTTCATTTTTTCCCTCAGTAGCAATGGTCGTCTTCTCAGCTTTAATTTCCATTGCAACCTGCTGAACAGCAACTGTGTCTGGAATCTCGACAACTGGCCCATTAACTTCAATTTCCTTATGATAAGTCTCTTCCGATGTAGCTTTGGTTTCAGCCTTCTCCTGCTTGACCACAGAAACTTCCTCATGGACAACTTCCGAAGATTCCCCATCATTTTCTGTCCTTAAAACAGTACTTGTTGTGGTAACAGTTTCGATAATTGTTTCATCGTCGCCATTCGCTATCGTAACAGTCTCTGTTTGTGAAAATTCTTGAGAAATTTGGGTGTTGGTCGCAATTTCAACATCCATTTTCGTTTCAACCGCAAACTCTTTGGCTGTGCAATTCACCGGTGTCTCGACTAAAGTGTTTACAATATCTTGCTGCTCGCAAACTGTGACAACTTGAGCACTTTTGTCCTCAATAATATCGATGTTTTCATTAACAAATAATTCAGATATTTCTCCCACCAACTCAGTATTGGATTGTTCTGCATTCAGTGTCAAACTTTCCTCGCTCTTTGCTTCAAGACCTTCTCTGATAACAACATTGGCTGGGTGTTCGTGCTTTGGGCTTTCCTCAGGTGAATTCGTATCAAATTTCCCTTGCTCAACAATCACATTGTCATCGGCGATAAAATCTCTTGAGACAACAGAGTTGGGGATCTCGTCTGTCAATTCCGGATCAGATGATGTAGCGCTCACTGCAAGATTCTCGATTTCACAATTAATTTTCACCGGTGACAATTCACTTTCAATTTCGACATTATTTTCGGAATCGGATCTCCCAATCTGCATACAAATCTCTTTGTGAACCTGCCCTTTTGTCCCGTTGTTCACGCCATTCTTCGCATTGGCTGGGTGTTTTGCTTGTAATAAGCTTTCATCCCTTTGTTGTGAGTGCTCTGAGTTATTTCCTTCGCATAATTCCATGTCTGATTGACTGGAGAGCATGTTGTTCGCAGCTGCATGAACTACTGACTCCACCCCGTTGTTCACCACAGCATTTTCAATAAAATCCACATTTTCTGCATTATTTAGCTCTTGGCTGGCAATTTCGAAAAGATTTTCGACAATTTCACCTCCATTTTCTGCAAACTCTACACTCATTCCATCGACATTGTACCCCTCACATTTTTCAACGTTTGGGATATTGCTGCATTCTAAATTGCCGACATTGGGATTATCTTCGACAGTCTCTTTGCTTGCAATTTCGACAACATTTTCCCCACTTTGACCTCCATTTGCTGCGAACTCTACGCTCGTTTCATCGACAATATACCTCTCTGATTTTTCGACGTTCGGGGTATTTTCATAGTCTAAATTGCCGATATTGGAATTATCTTCGACAGTCTCTTTCCTAACAATTTCGACAACTTTTTCAACAATTCCACATTCATTTTCTGTCAACTCTACGCTCCTTTTGTCGACAACGCTCTCCTCACTCTTTTCGACGATGTTTTCAGCGATAACTTTATTATCTATATTATTGACAGGCTTTGGATCCTCTTTGCTAGCAATTTCGACAACTTTTTCAACAATTTCACTTTCATTTTCGTCGAAAACGTTCCCTTCAGTTTTTTCGACGATGTTTTCAGCGATAACTTTGTTACCTACATTATCGAAAGGCTCCGAGTCCTCTTTGCTTGCAACTTCGACATTTTTTTTAACAATATCCCCTTCATTTTCTTCCAAATCTATGCTCGTTTCATCGACAACAGACTCCTCAGTTTTTTCGACGATGTTTTCAGCAACAACTTGATTATCAACAGGCTCTGCATCCTCTTTGCTAGCAATTTCGATAACTTTTTCAACAATTTCACCTCCATTTTCTGCCAACTCTTCGATAACATTCTGCTCAGAGGTTTTGACTATGTTTTCGATGATAACTTTACCATCTGAGCTATCGACATCAGAATTATTTTCGACAGACTCTGGGTCATCTTTGCTAGCAATTTCGACAATTTCTTTATCAATTCCATCCGAATTTACCTCTTTTTCTGTCATCTCTACGCTCACTTCGTCGACAACGTTTTCCTTTGGTTTTTCAATGTTCAGGAAATTTTCACCGTCCAAATTATTGGCATTAGAATTATTTTTGATAGGCTCTGGATCCTCTTTCCATGCAACGTCGCCGAATTTTTTAACAGTATCCCCTCCATTTCCTGACTCTACGTCGAACTCCTCGAAAACGCCCTCCTGGGATTTTCCGACGATCGGGATATTCCCTAAGTCTGCATTTCGGACATGCAGATCATTTTCTACAGGCTCTGGGTCCTCTTTGCTAGCAATTTCAATAAATTTTTTAACAAGTTCACTTCCATTTAACCCTGCCAACTCCACGCTTATTTCATCGACAACTTTCTGCTCAGATGTTTTGACGTCTGGGATATTTTCACAATCTAACTTGCCTACATTTGGATTATTTTGGGTAGCCTCTTGGTCTTCTTCGCTTACAATTTCGACAAAATTTTCGACAATTTCGCCTTCATATTCTGCCAACTCTGCACCCAACTCATCGACAACATTCTCATCGGACTTTTCGATGATATTTCCAGTGATAATTATTCCATCTAAATTATCAGGATTAGAACTATGTTCAATTGGCTCTGGATCCTTTCTGGCAATCTCGATAAATTTGTCAATAATTTCAACCCCATTTAAGCTATTTTCCGCATTTTCTCGCAACTCTACGCTCAACTCTTCGACAACAGGCACCTCAGGTTTTTCGAAGTTCATGATATGTTTATTGTCTAAATTACCAACACTGGGAATATTTTCAGCAACCTCTGGGTCCTCTTTCCTCACAATTCTGATAATTTTCTCAACAGTAATATCCTCATTTTCTGCTATTCCTGCACTCATTTCGACCTTCTCCCCAGAATTTTCGACGTTCGATTTCTTTTCGGGGTTAACAGCACAGTCTATGTCATCAACGCTTGGAAATATTTCCCAATCTTCTGACTCATTCTCGACAACTTTTTCGACAACTTTTTCGACAACTTCTTCTTTATTTTCTACCACATCTGCACGCACTTCTTCAAGGAAAACATTCACTTTGCATTGTATAACGATCGGTTGGGTTTCGCCGATAATCTCTTCGTCCATGGTGGAATTCTTTTCCTCAGCTACAAGGTTCTTTTCGATAGCAACTGTTTCGACGATCTCAGCTCTCTTTTCTACAATCTCCAAACTCACTGCACTGTCTACGCCTTTCTCAGACATTTCAACACTATGCTGCTTCTTTGCAGTAATGTCACCCTCCACGCTATCAAGACTATGAGCATATGGGACAATTCTCGGGTTTCCTTCGATAAAATCTCCATTACATGAGTCTACAACAGTAAAATCATTTGAATCAAATCCTGCCATTGTGGGATCAGATACGAAGCTCACCGTGCTCGCGGCTGGAGCTGCAAGATACGCACATCAACTACGGCTAATTCGGATTAAAAAAAACACAGATTTGTGTCTAGAATTGAAGCCTTAATTTCAGTTAATTTAAACTCTCGTGAAATACTCAATCAATCGAATATTTGATGCTTTCAAAAAACTTGCCCTCGATAGCTAGGCCAGGATCAGCGCTAAATTTAAAAAACTCTTGAGGTTGTAACCAGGTTTCTGCAGACAGTGTGATAAATAAATTCTACGACAAACCACATCATAAGGGATTCAGAACATCTGTGTCCATAATTAAACCACATAGAAAACAACCAGACGTAACGTAATTGACTGTAATCAATTGCAGCAAAGGCTGCACATTTTTGAAAAAGGTGGTAAAACGGCTTCACTCATATTGTCATAGGAAATTTAGGTCTGGCTAATGGCAAGTTTCTTAAAATCTAGGAAATTTTTGCTACCACAAGTTTCTTATGAGTTTCTTAAATTGTGAATGCTCTAAAAATGCAGACTTAATACACGTTTGGTACAAAGGCTTCCAAAGATATCCTAGTAAGATATCATAACAAATATTAACAGAATTCGCACTCAAATCAAAACAATGTCAAAGAACCTGTTGACAATGTACAATTTTCGAAACAATTTTGAGTGACCTGAGAAAACCAAGGGCTGCAAATTACAAAAGTTTCTTAGATTTTTTAATCCAGGTAGCACAGTTTCTTAATTTAAAAACAACTGAGCCTACACGTTCTTATAAGCGATTTCTTATATAAGAAAATGAGTGCAATGCACCTTACTTTGGACTGAATGGCTTGAAAGGTACTTCAGCTACTTTACTATAATTCTACCGTGGACTTTTTTGATATCTTGATAAAATTTCAAAATTACATTGTTTTTCTTTTTCGAAAAGAATTCGAGCAAAGTTTCGAAAGAAATTAAAACCATCTGAACTTCAAAATTGATAGAGGAAAATTTATAGAATTTTCAAAGAAATCATACTTTATTAAAGTTTACAACATAGTGGTAAGCACAAGTCTGTCGCTCTTCTGGTTTGCGATTAAAAAATGGGATGACGTCAAAACCTCAAACAAGTTGAAATATAAAAGGGTTGTAAATCTAAAAATACTCAAGATAACCAAAAAGTTCACGGTAGAATTATAGAATAGTACCCAGCATTTTCTATTAGAAATTAAGAATTGGATCCAGTACAATTTTCTTGAAGGGAATCTAAGCATATGTAAGCCTTCGATAAAAATAGCTCTGCGAAGACAATAGGCCGTGACACGTGCCGAACCATATTTGGGTAACTGATCTACCTCAACATTAAATACTGATTTCTGATAGGCTAGAATTTGACTGCAAGTGGCTTGAGCCACTTTTGATATGCTTAGATTCCCTTCAACAAGTTACTTAGAAGTTTCACAACATTCTTAGGTTAAGTCCAACACACGAACGAATGACTAAATAAACGAATGGATGAATGATCGATTAACAAATAATAGAATGAAAAGATCAGTGGATGGATGAGCAAAGAGTGAATGCTAGCAAATTGATAAAGGATTTTAGGCCTGTTTTGAAGGATTTTGAGAGGAAACATTTGTATAAAATCACTTGTAATAAGAAAACAAGATGACAGATTTTGACAAACTAAATTTTCTTATCTAAGTTGATATGTTAGCTACACAGGTATTATCAGTTTATAGGAATCTGATAAATGGTTTGGGAGCTGCAGGCTTTCAAATGTCAAAACATTTTTTGACTCAAGATAAAGCTCAAGGGCAAAATGTACAGCTTGAAGGAGAAAGGGAATGTAAACAGCTGTGAAATGTGCAGGCAGGATAAACAAATGATGCAAAGAGACACCTTTAGCAACCGTAAAAAGACTCAATGAACTTGCCTTGGAAGAGTCGGCTAGCTCATCCTGCGATTACACTCATTTCTTTCATACGAAACTTAGCTCAATACTTTGTAGTGCTGTTTCTAAATTTTGGGCCCAATTCTTGTAGTAAAGTTTCTTGCAGAGTTTCTTACTTTTCATAACATAGAATTTCACAATATTGATTGTTATTCATTGAAGACCGCTAACATAGCTTCTTGAGCCCAGAGAATTACAAGAAAGAACCAAATCATAGCAAAAATTATACATTTTAGTATTACTTCAGTGGTAATGCCCTTTTCGTTTGAAACACTTTTGCAACACATTGCCAAAAAGTTTCTTAACTTTGAACTGACCTCTGATCACTTCTAGTAGAGTTTCTTAATTTTCTGCAAGACACTACTGCAGTTTCTTATAAGCGGTTTCTTGTAAAATATAGTGTGCGGGCCTAAATGATGGGTTAAAGGGAATAGACATAGCTATATTGAGTTGTCGCTATAAATAGGCTACGAAAACGGCCCACGCACCCATTTTTCTTCAGCTACACAATGAAACGGCATGTGCCAACAGTATCAAATGCAATAGACTATATTTTTAATTTGGCCCGGGCCAGCTTTTAACTATGTCGATTCCCTTTAATGATAGATATCAAGAATGAAACCGGCTCAGATACAACTGCTACCACATTGCTTAAAAAAAACCAATGCATTAACTGAATCAATTTTGAATCGAGATTCATTACATTGCATGTGGTGCATGTCATAACATGTTTTCATTAAGAAACAAAGCCCGGGGTTATCCATTTATCTTTGTCAACAAACCGCTACAGGCCGCTGCAAGATGACCTTTTAGCCTGTGGTGAGCCTTCCTCTTTCAGTCATTTTACGTCCTGTTTCAAGTCATTCCGCAATATACCAGTGACCCAAAAAAATAGCGAAACTTTTTAGAAAATTGTCAAAATGTGATAATATTACCGATCATGACAATTTTTAATGTGCATTCGTATCAAAGACCAAGTAAATCTTGCACATATTGCAAAGTCTTGAAATTGCTTTGAATTTGCAGGAATTTGTGTTTTTATAAGCTACCTGGTTTTGAAGCATACTCCGAAAGCACAAGAAATGATGATGATATTAAATTTCTATCTCGTACATATTCCTTCTTTGGTCTAGGTGCCCCACACCACACACTGTTACCACTTACCAGGAGTGATAGGACACAAATAAAGTTTGCATCAGTGTAAATTTTGTATCAGTATAGTAGTGAGCCACCTTAACCTATTGTTTGTGTGTTTTTAACTTATTTTTACTTGTAGTGAGCCACGTTATTGCTGGTCCGCGAATTCAAAATTTCTTAGTAGTGAGCCACCCTAAGTGCAGAAGTTCAAACACACATAGACAATCGGTTAATGTGGCTCAATACTGATAAAAATTTACACTGATCCACACTTTGTTGGTTTCCTATCGCTCATGGTATGTGGTAACAATGTGTGGTGTGGTTCACGTAGACCAAAGAATAGACTTGCTCTAAGTCTATTCCGTGGTCTATCAGCGCTCAATAAAACATTATAACTTCAGCAGGGGCGTAAATCGTGACAAGGACGCTGCGAAGGAGAAACGATCGCAGCGTCCTCGTCACGATTTACTCCTCCGCAGAATTTATTATGTTTTATTGAGCGCTGATAAACCACAGAATAGACTTGGAGCAAGTCTAACCAAAGAAGGAATATGTACATGCCGTCGGTCTATAACCCCATCAGTTGAATAAACTATTGTTTGGACCAGTGTACAGAAAGCAGAGCCGCATCATAAAAAAAGCAAAGCTAAAACTGAATTGTACTGCGTCGAAAAATAAGGACTCAAGTTTGGAAGCAGGCTTAGATTAATTACCCGACCCGTATGTTCCCGCTTGAGATGTCGACATCATTAGCGGAATCATACGAATCGGGTCTGACACAGGCTATCCGTTCGTTAAAAGCCGACCAATAAACTTGGTCTGCCATAGAAATAAGTGAATCCTACAAGAATTGCCATGTTTTTCACATCTCTTTCAAACAACTTTTCACCGTCTATATGTACGGACCCCTGACATCTAACGGGGTCCTGGACACGCTCATACAAGCGCCCACTTGTTAAAGGCACACTGTCGCGGTGCTGATTGGGCAAATAAGACTATTGAAAAGAACATAATTCGACAGGCTTCAGTAATTTCACTGCATATCGAAATTCATGAAGATGATAACGATTTGACTCCCTTTATTCTCGAAAAAAGCATGATCCAAAAGCATAAAGGCTTGGTAATTATTTAAAGTCCAGATCTGTTGTTAGTGATTTCATCACAACAGCAAGCCAATCACATCCACGACAGTGCGCCTTTAATGTGGATCTCTCAGTCTAAGTAGGATAGGAAGTAAAAATGCAGCTGCCGCAGTACAACAACTTGTGAGGTAAACCAATACCACGCCCCTACACAAAAACAATACACCGTTCATTCGATTTTTACTGTGAATAGAGGATAACTGGACCCATAACATTGCTATGGAGAATCTGCCATTATTTAGGCCCTTGCATCTTGTTCTCCGTCGTCCCGCATTAACGAAAGCAAAAGTCTCTCACTCTCTCCGTCTCTCTATGATTGTCTACCCTTCAAACCAAGGTCGAAATTAGGTCGAGACACTGCAGATCCCGAATCTGTGAGCGATAACTTGCACAGAGACAGATTATTGCTTGAAAGGTATACCATAATCAGTACTGAAAATTAAGAAAAAAAATCTTGTTAAAGTACCATTTTTGCACACCTTTGATCCAGTAAAAGAAACAACAAGGCGGTGTTTTCACTTACGCCTCTTTTACTTCAGAACGAGGGTTCCAAACTAAAGGCCAGCTTTTAAACAGTTTGCCTATGAGTTCAAGTTGAGCAAGTTTTACCGCAGGGAAACACAGGACTTAGGCATGAGGCCTACGGCCTAGCCACTAAATAAGGTTGGCCTAATATCTTCGATAGCTTTTGAACATACCAAACGTTGCAAAAGCAATTGAAATGCACAGCAAATTCAATTATTGTTATATATCACCAAATAGAGTAAAACTTTAAACACCGTTACAACCTTCGAGCTTCAGTGAGGTGTTTCACAAGAATGTGTAAGAACCTAAACTGTTAAGTAGTATTCAATCTTAAAACGAAAAAAAAACTAACATTGTTTTAATTTAAGGTGATTAGAGAGAAACTATGCGGGCAAAAAGGCCCCGAGGGTGATCTCATGAACAGAGCTTCGCCAGAATTTCCTAATCTTGTTGCGATCATCTGCAAATTGACCTCAAAGATTTCAGGTATGAGGTTCAGACATTTGCGTTATGTCGGTGAACAAAAAAGCGATTTAATATTGTAACAATCCAAATTGCAAAAGTATTGGTTATCTTACACGGCAAGTTATACTGTGGTTATCCGGTATCATTTGAGAATCATTGAAGGTTGACAACTGATAAACCCGAGGGTAACACTACCGGGTGCGTCATAAAAAAGTGTCCCTGTTCTAAAAAATATTCCCACAAATGTATTTGCTCTATTTCGGCCAGAATGGTTTCACTTAATAGCTAAATTACTAAAGAATTGCTTGCAAAAACTTTGTTTCCTTCAAAGGTTGATGTACTTGCTCACAGGTGCTGTGCCCCGTTTCTCTCTCTATTATATCGCTACTACCATGGGCGCTGATCTAGGAGCTTAGAAGCATTATGCCTGAGCATTCTGAGAGAAAACCGTTCTACCAGAGCTTCTCTAACATCCCACCCTTACTCTGTATTCATCTCAGGATCTTGCATTGTTTCTCATTCTAGCTTCTTCATGTCTAGATTTGCTCTTCTCTGGAACAACTTCCCTTGTTCAATATGATACATAGTGCAACACAGGGTGTCCCAAAAATTGTGCCTGTTTGTGCGGCTGCTGCTGAGGAGCTGTAAAACTAATTATCCCATTTCTATATAGTTGCATGGGATAGGCTTCAACTTTAAGGCGTTTTTGAGTCAATCTGAGAAGTGGTTGCTGGTTTATGGCACAGGAAAGGCAAATAAGTGGTTGCTTCAAAAACAGCACTTCCCTTGTTTGCCAACGACACCAAAATCAAGCATATATTACACGATAAGGTTGCAGCGTTGATTATTAATTTATTCAACATGTGTTGCTTACATTTAAAGCAGCACTATTCATCCTTTCTCAAATATTGAGAATATTGATATACAACGCTTAAGCCTACTTTTGCAAATAACTAATTGATTTTTATATTGCTAGTAAACAAAGAACCTGCTGTTTTCGAAGCAACCACTCTTTTCACGTTCTTGTGCCATAAAACCAGCAACCANGTGGCGGGGAATATTGAATATTATTGCATGATAAAATGTACCTTTAGTGCTTCATTTTTCTTGTTGTTTCTCTTCCAATCCATCTGTTGTCCGTTCGCTGTTAGGCCCTGAAAATAACCGATTTTCAGATGGGCCTAACAGCGAACGGACAACAGATGGATTTGAAGAGAAACAACAAGAAAAATGAAGCACTAAAGGTACATTTTATCATGCAATAATATTCAATATTCCCCGCCACGCACCTGTGGGCGGTGTTTTCACTTACGCCTCTTTTACTTCAGAACCAAGGCCAGCTTTTAAACAGTTTGCCTATGAGTTCAAGCATAGTCATAAGAGAAGGATAGTCTGGACACGAACACTGGCCTTTTGTTCTATCTTTTTGTCAAGAAATTAAGGCTAGTACCCAGTTTCCTCCCTGCATACAATTTCAAGATGGCCGCTCCACAGCTGTGTGTTAGTGTGCTTACGAGTGTTTTTGTTAGTTTTTTGTGGAAATGCCAGGCGATAATTTTTCAATTTACGGCTGTTAAGTTTCAAGAAGATCTCAATATCAAGGTATATCGCTATTTAAAGTTCCATCTGGCAAAGGACAGTTTGAAACAAACTCCAGAAGACAGAAGAAAGATTGTCGACTTTGTCACGAAGTCGAAAGAAGTTGTTTATTTGTCGCCGTTACTTTGCTGAGGATGAGTACCATCTTCACGACAGTAAATGAATGTTGATTCCTGGTGCTATTCCTACTTTGAATCTTCTTGTCAAAAGTATTCCCTCGTCTTCTGCAGTCAAACCTCGCAAATCAGCAGACGCAAATCTTTGCATGCAAGTTTGGAGCCAGTAATTGGTCAATCAGTTGAATATTACAAGTCTTTTTTACGAATTTTCAACTCAGGCCAACGCTCTCAAGCTAAATGGTTGGGATATACAGTGGCGGGGCCAGACAAAAAATAGTGAGGGGGCAAAAGTCTAAAATTTTCAGAGTGGGAGGGTAAAAAGGTATACCCAGACATTTTTATTGCATTTTTTTGATTATAATTTTAGCCAAAATATTGGAAGTGGGGGGGGGGCATTTGCCCCCTCATACCCTCCCCTGGCCACACCACTGCATATAACAAGGACTAGCTAGAGCCTATAGTACAAATGAGTACAAATGAAGGATATTGATGTTGTGGTCTTGGGCCTTGTTGGTTAGTTATGAATTCTTGTGTTCTTAACACCAGCTTCATAATGAAGAACTCAGAAATTTAGTTTTGTTAGGATCCAAATAGAACAAAACTAACTTCCTGGTAAATCTCCTGGTGCTATGCCAAGAACACAAGCAGGCATGCACTCATTTTTTATAAGAAACTTGCATCCTGGGTTGGTAGGCAATTTCTTAAATTTCTGGACCATTTTCCTACCTGAGCAAGGCCTGAGCCTATAGTACAAAATGCAGGGTATTGATGTTACGGTCTTGGGCCTTGTTGGGTAGTTATGATCTTTTTTGCTCTAACACCAGCTTTTGTATCAAGAACTCAGCAATTTTGTTTTGTTAGGACCAAAATAGAACAAAACTAAAATTCCTTTCAAAGCTGGTGTTATGTAAAAAAAACACAAGACAGCATATTTCCCAACAAGGCCCAAAGCCTATAGTCAAAGTCACAAATTATTTGCACAAAAATGTGGCACTTCACAGTATTGTAGAAACAAGTATTGATATTTTGGCCATGTGCCTTGTTGGGGACTATGAACCTTTGTGTTCTTGACAGCTCAGCTTTTTTTACCATGAATCCAGGAATTAAGTTTTGTTTGCATCAAAATAGGGCAAAACTAAAATTCCTGGCAAAGCTGGTGTTTGTTCAAGAACACAAGAGAGCACAAGAGATACACATACTTATTTTATAAAAAACTGCTTATAAGAAACGCAATTCTCAGATCACTAAAAACTTAAGAAACTCCAGTACTGGGAAAAATTATTGAAGAAATTATCTATCTTAGTAAAGGAAATCCTCTGCACATTTTTAGTTTACTTTCACTTGTTTCCTGTATCATATTACTCAGAAGGTACTTGACTAATGTCTAAACGTTAGAAAGGTTTAACAAACTTTGTTTTGAAATGTTCATGAGGGCACAGAACTAAAAATTAAAATTGTTATGTTATGGAACTCGTAAGAAACTTGCAAGAAACTGTGGTAAAATCTGATAATTTGAAAAAACTTTCAGGTACCAACTCAAATTTTTACATGTGACAGTCTTAACAAGGCCCAGAGCAATGAATTACTTATTTCAAGAAAATATGGCACTTCATATTATTGCATAATCAGTATTTGGATGATGATGATAAAAATTTTTTGTATATTTGTAACATGTCACTGCAGGTAGGCCCTGGGCCATATTAGGAATTACGCCTCGGTGTGTTTTTTGCAGAACACCAGCTTTACTTACTAGGATAACCAGGGATTTATTTTTGGAAAATAAAGCAAAAGTACAATTCCTGGTTACCTACTAGTCTAGTATACTAAAGCACAAAAGGAGGTATAGCCCACACATTACTGTACACAAAATAAAATCATCATCATATCCAAGTATTTAGCTCAGGTGTTTTTCAGGTGTGTTTCATCATATCCAAGTATTTCCTTGATGGTCCAGACTGCCAGTTGCCTTTTTCATTCCTGTACAAAGTGATCTTGCTCTCTTCTTTTTTGATTTGAATATTATGCAATTCACATTGATCTTTAATATATGAAAATTATCCAAAGCTTGATTGTATCTGTATCTGAAGTTGAAGCTTATATCTGAAACTATTTATAGTTCCCCAAGACAATCAGATTATCCAATAAGTCAGATACCAACTGTTTGCTGTCAATTTTGTTGCTCATTTTATTTGTCGAATGCAAAATTTTGTTTCCACAAGAGAAAAAAATTTCAAATACTTTCGATGTGGCAGTCCAAAGCCCTCATGTCCTTTGCATTTATAAAAGTATTGCCTTCAGACAAGCTGCTTTCCAAAGCTGATTTCCAGCAAGCAAAATGCTCAAAATTTGAGCTCCAAGCATACTTCTTCTGGGGGAATCTCATCGGCTGATACGCCGATAAACAGTACCAAAACATAGCCACTCAGGTACTGTATGAGGTTGACTTCTTTGGATGAAAAGGAGACAGGACAACTGAAAGCAAGATTACTCTCTGACAGTTGCACCAGTCAGTTAGATATAGGCCAAGATGATTGAACCCCTCCAGGATAGGTTCTTGAAAACTATCTCCTCACAGGACAAACAATTATACAATTCTGGGTAGAATTTATCAGCATTCTCTTTGCAATGTCCAACCACATTTCAAACATACTGATAAGAAAGGCGGCATCAGCACACTCACTTTTGGTTGTGTAGGCCCTACTAGTTTGCGCAATTTCTCTGAGTAACACTCATCGGAAGCAAACTAGCAACATTGGTTTCAATAAATTTCTTGAAAGACAGTTAATGGAGCAGTTTTTCTGGTGTTATCCGTTTTGAAGCAGCAGGAGCTTGGACTTCTGGCCGAACATGTGCAGCACTTGTCTTGTGTGCCAACTAACACCAAACAAAGTCAAACTTCGTTTTGTTTTGCAAACTTTGCCACATTTTCTTGCATACAATTCCGTTAGCAGGAGGAGCAGAATTGATTTATTCCAGTACAACATTTAAATCTGCATCAAAGTGATCATTTTCCGCTGGTAAATCTTCACCAAGAAGCGCCAAGACAGCATTCAAATCGTCGCCAAAGAAAAAGTCCCGCTCACTCCTGCTAGTAGACGCCATGTTTTCGATTTTGTGTGCAGGGAGGAAACTGGGTACTAGATCGCATCAACATCGGAAAGCAAACAATGGCTGAATTCAATAGCCTTGTGTTCCGTATTCCGAGTACTGTGGAGGGCTATCCTGAGTAACTGTGGAGGGTGCGGAGTACTGTGGTTGTTGGGGAGATGAACCTCAGTAAGTCCGGTGAATTTTGTGTGAAATCGGTTTTAAGTCATTGGAGCATGCGTAGTAGGGCATTATGAATCGCGGGAATTTCNATTATTAATTTATTCAACATGTGTTGCTTACATTTAAAGCAGCACTATTCATCCTTTCTCAAATATTGAGAATATTGATATACAACGCTTAAGCCTACTTTTGCAAATAACTAATTGATTTTTATATTGCTAGTAAACAAAGAACCTGCTGTTTTCGAAGCAACCACTCTTTTCACGTTCTTGTGCCATAAAACCAGCAACCACTTGTCACATTCAAACAAACAAGGTCTCAAATTCTAAGTTAAAGCTTATCCTGTGTAACTGTATACAAACGAGACAATTGAAATTACAGCTTCTCCAAAGCAGCGGAACAAACGGGCCACAGTTTTGTGGAAAACCCTTTATTGTACTATGTATCATTGAACAAGGGAGGTTGTTGCAAAGTACCATTAAGATTCTGATACATCTACTACCACAATGCAGTGCGCGTGCTATGAATAAAAGGAAAAGGCGAATCAATGCACATTTCTTCAACCTTTAAGAGCCCTCTAGCAACCGGTACAATGAAACAGAGCCTTGGCGGAAAAGGAAACTCATCAATCTATAAATATGTAATCTCATCATTCAATGTATAAATTGTTAACATTCAGTAGTGTATTACTTATATCTTATATAGTTCACTAAAGCCCTGGTCAAACGAACTAGAAAAATCACTAAACATGACCACAAAACTTTGATACGTGTTTGATGCTGCTCAATGTTGTTCAATCAAGGGCTATAGAAACAGCCTTCAGTAGTTATTTAATTTCAAATAGGAAGGTTTATTGACATAACCTGTAGCAGTATATGAAAATGAAAATAGCATTTCTGGTTTGGTGCATGTGTACAATATTTACAGCTTAAAGCCAGGGTCTCAATTGTGATCGTGCAATAGTGTTCTCATAAAAACCTGTGATTTTTAAGCCAGGTGATCAATTATGAAATCCAACTGCCAGTGAATAATTGTCATCTCCATGAAATGTCCAAAATTCCTGTGAGAATCAAACATCAAAAATAAATATTGGTTGTCCCAAAAAAATGTATACAAGTTTGAAAAATTTTGAATAGATTTTTTTTCCACAAAATAAATTTCTTGGTAACTCTCATTGGCTTAATCAAACTTTACTATTGTCTTAAGGCTGATTTCCAGTCCTTTTCGATCCCATGGCAATAAATTTGCAGACGGTGTCTCTTACCGGTGAAAAACTGTACTTTCGTATTGTTCAATGCAAGAAGTTTCTTTACGATGTTTCAGGACCTTATTCGGGCATTTTGCAAAAAAGGGATTATCGTAAAATCTAATTCGACTATATTTTTAGTACTCACAAAAACAAGAGAACAATCACGAATATACTTCGGTCTTTCACCCATCAAGCAGAATTCGATCCATTCAAACTGATCCAGTATTCTAGGTGCTAGGAATGTTCAAACATTTCAATTTTTTGGCGCACAGGGCAACGCACCACCTTATCGTTGATTCACGAATTATTTTAGCAGTGAATTTTTTCAGTAGTACTTTAAAATATTTCATGCATTCTAATTTCTTATAATAAGGTAGTCTATAATTCCATTTCATAGGTCGTTTATTACTTGCGTGGTTTGCCAAACAAGGTTACCAGGCCTTGACTTTGCTAAAGTGAATAGGTTGTTATTTCCTGTAATTTTACGTCATTGCTTCAGAAGGGTACCGCAACCAGGATTAGTACCTGACCATAAACCAGTCTTTCAAAAGGGTCTTGCAGAGGCGTTGTTCATCCAATTTTCCAAGTCAAAGTTGGCAGCCAACACTAGACTTACGACAAGAGCCCTTTGCTTAGCTATACAACTACAACCACCTTCAACTACTACAGCTACTACAGCCTTCGCTATACAGCAACAACCACCCACTACCGCTTAACAAGGACTCACGCACAAACTGTTCAAAAACCAGGACAAAGAATTTTGAACCTCAGGAAAGTCTCAATAAGAATGCGAAGCAAAGCGTCTTTGGCGTCTTGTGCCCAACTGGTGCCCAAACAACAGTTGGGGTACAAACTATAACGTCTTTAGCTCTCGACACAACAAACTCTCTGGAAATCTTTCAATTTCAAATTAGATTTATCTCCCATAGTATTTGATGATACCCCCTTCCTCCATTTTATCTAAACATCAAAGCAAAAGCACACGAATGCAAAATATTTAATACGACTGTTTCGCAAATATGAGAGAATAACCTCGAGCTTGTTTGCAACTTTTATCCAAATATATCATCGAGAATTATCACAACCCCAAATAGTTGGGGCCGTTTGTCCGGGGTTTTGAACAGTAAGGTTATGAGTCGTAGGTTGNCTCTCGACACAACAAACTCTCTGGAAATCTTTCAATTTCAAATTAGATTTATCTCCCATAGTATTTGATGATACCCCCTTCCTCCATTTTATCTAAACATCAAAGCAAAAGCACACGAATGCAAAATCTTTAATACGAATGTTTCGCAAATATGAGAGAATAACCTCGAGCTTGTTTGCAACTTTTATCCAAATATATCATCGAGAATTATCACAACCCCAAATAGTTGGGGCCGTTTGTCCGGGGTTTTGAACAGTAAGGTTATGAGTCGTAGGTTGAGCGAATAGGTAAACTCAGTTCACAACGAATCAGCTCATAAGTCTAAGCCAATACAAGCATAGGCGTCAAATCTTTGAAAAGGGTCGTGTAAATGGTTGCTACCTCTTTCTTTGGATTGCATGGCTTGAAAGGAACTTTAGGCATTTTACTGTAATTCTATGATGAGAATTTTTAAATCTTGGTTATTTTCAAAATGAAAATCTTTTTTACTTTTCATGGAAAGAATTCAAGCAAAAATATCCAAGAAAATTAAAACCATTTGTAGCTTCTAAATTAACGAAGATATACCGTGTGTCCCAAAAAATTACTCCTGTTTAAAAATTCATAAAAAATCGATTCTCAAACCTATGATCAAATTATTTTTCATTTGTTTTGCCAATGACCCAAAAATATTTAAAGATAATAAATTTTTGTTTTGAATACTTGAAGATTAAACAATTATTTTCAGCTATACTTTTTAAGATAAATAGTCAATCTTGCCTAAGAGCCAAAATGTTCAGATTTATTATTACTCTTGAAGTCTCCAACGATAGTGTACATTTTTTCTGTCATTTATGACCAAAATATAAGCTTAATATGCACAAATAAATTGACCTTGTAATAATCAGTGTTTTTTGCAGTACGATTCAAGACCAGGCAGCCCTAAAAAGAGCTAAACTCGCTAATTTTTAAACCAATTACAAGATCACCTATGTCTGGGAAAATAATTTGCTCCTTGATCTACTTGCCAAAAAAGAAATTTGAAGATCAGCCTTGCGGGCGATCAAATTTTGATGATTTTTCTAACAGGAGTATTTTGTGGGACACCCAGTATGATAACATTTTCATGAAAACAACAGTCCAGGAAGGTCTACAATATGGCGACCACAAGCCTGTGCCTGTCGCTTTTCTGGTTCATGACCGTTAGCCAGCATAGGACTCAAATCTTTAAAAAAGGAGATGTAAACGGTTATCACATAATTTTGTTTAATTTTAATTTTGTTTTGCTGCATTTGTTCGCTTTGTTGTTAGTTTGTTATAATTCATGTTTGTAGATTTAGCTTTATGTTTGTTGATTTGTAGATTTAGTTATTTTAGACTATTGTGTATAGTGTCGATGATTATGAAAACATCTATCTTTGGATTGAATGGCTTGAAAGGAACTTTAGGTACTTTGCTGTAATTCTACTTTGCGGAAGTTTGATATCTTGATCATTTCAGAATTACCGGGTTCCTTTTTGGACAAAATTCGTGCAATTTTTTGAGAGAAAAAATTGAAGACATCGTAAATTCTTGATTAATGAACGAAAACGGTAGAATTTTCAATAAAACCATATTTTATAAAGGTCTACCAAGTGCGCCAAAAAAGTGCAGGCGTTTACAAAATCATAGTACCTAGAGGACTGGATGGATTTGAAATGAATCGAATTCTGCTTTATAGCCAAAAGACCGAAATATATTTGCAATATTTTTCGCGTTTTTATGAGCATTAAAAATATAGGTTAATTCGACTTGAAAAAAATTCTTGGTTACGAAATGCCAGAAGACGGGCCTAAAACAGCCAATCAAATCATAAAGAATCTCCTCACACAGAACAATACGAAAGTCCACTTTGTCTCTCCTAATTACTTCATATCATCGAGATTTGAATTTAGTTTTCTTTGATATTTGCAATGTTCAAACTTTTCCGCACAAAATGATGCAACTACAACGAATAAATTATTTCAAAGTGTATTTTCAATACTATTTTTAAGAAAGGATGCATCCTTGTTTACGGTTGCATTTTCTCCTAATAGCTACCTTCTATGTTTGTTATCAAACACTTTAACTTAGTATTGTGTTTCAATATTTCATTCCTCCTTTGCTTGCGTGATTGTTAGCCAATTTTGGGGTAAAATAATTGGTTCCCATGCCCTAAAATGGCCGTACAATGGTTGAACCAATTCAGGGTCGAAGGGCCAACGGTCAAATTTTGACGCCATTTTGTTTCGGGTGTCAGGATACTTTCGTGACGTGAGTGTATTATATACATCAACGATATAACGTGGCAGAGCCACGCAACGTTATTTAAAAGTTACATCTCATAGGACGGCAAAAGTGATGTCACCGCGAAAATCCACCACCGGAGCCCCCAAGCACGGACCGTGCAGCCCGAAAGAAAGCCAATAATGTGCGCAGTTAATTCGACTATAGTGTATTAGTCACAAATTATTTCTTTCGTTGGCTGTTTTGTTAAAAATTTTAAATTGAACCCTGGTTGGCACTTAAATTCCCATTGTCAGATGGTATAAAGAAGCTAGAGGCCTTCTGGTTTTGAAGCAACCTCTGATTTTGACTTTATNTATTTTCAATACTATTTTTAAGAAAGGATGCATCCTTGTTTACGGTTGCATTTTCACCTAATAGCTACCTTCTATGTTTGTTATCAAACACTTTAACTTAGTATTGTGTTTCAATATTTCATTCCTCCTTTGCTTGCGTGATTGTTAGCCAATTTTGGGGTAAAATAATTGGTTCCCATGCCCTAAAATGGCCGTACAATGGTTTAACCATTTCAGGGTCGAAGGGCCAACGGTCAAATTTTGACGTCATTTTGTTTCGGGTGTCAGGATACTTTCGTGACGTGAGTGTATTATATACATCAACGATATAACGTGGCAGAGCCACACAACGTTATTTAAAAGTTACATCTCATAGGACGGCAAAAGTGATGTCACCGCGAAAATCCACCACCGGAGCCCCCAAGCACGGACCGTGCAGCCCGAAAGAAAGCCAATAATGTGCGCAGTTAATTCGACTATAGTGTATTAGCCACAAATTATTTCTTTCGTTGGCTGTTTTGTTAACATTTTTAAGTTGAACCCTGGTTGGCACTTAAATTCCCATTGTCAGATGGTATAAAGAAGCTAGAGGCCTTCTGGTTTTGAAGCAACCTCTGATTTTGACTTTATTGTATCATACGCTGCAATTTATTGTCCGATTTATTCAAAAAAGATCTCAAATTCTAAGTTGAAGCCTTTCCTATGACACAGTATCAAACTGAAGATAACTGAAATCCCAGCTCCTATGCAGCAACTGTAAAAACGGGGCACAAGTTTTTGGGATAACATGTAGACAAGAGCCCTTTGTTTCGCTTCACCTTCTTGATAATCTGATAGCACTCCACTTCAACTTGGGACCCATGACACCACAGCTCAAATCACGGACCTAATTTACAAAATGGCAAATTTGATTCTCTTAAAGATTTGTTTGAAAGATGCATCTGAAGTTCCTATCCTTGAAGATTCATTCGAAAGATCTATTCAAAGATTCGATTCTTTTGAAATTATTCCGCTTAACGATTGGATACTTACTGATTCCATAACGACAAATTGAAATGCTATGCTGAGATTGGCGAGTGGGATTTTTTCCCCCGGAGATTAGCCGAAATTAGGTCCGCGTTTTTCAGCTGTAATATCATGAGTCTCTAGTTGAAAATGAGTGCTATCAGAATTATCAAAAAACAAAGCAAAACATCGGGGCCCTTACATTGAGCCTAAGGTTACCAATTATAATTAATGAATAACGACGAACCGCTCTGTATGTTGATTCTTGGTCTACTAACCAGGTACCAGGTCAGTCAGAAAAATATATCCACTGTTTGAAAATTGTACAGGAAAAGATATGCAATCAACTTCTTGTAAAGTTTTAATTCCATCATCTTACTGAGGTTTCAACTTAATTTGTGAGATTTTTTTATAATTTTAGGTGCATTATTTCCTTATAAAATCAGGAATTAGCCGAAAGTCCTAGTTTTCAATTTGGCAAAAAACTACCAACAATGGGCTGTTCGCTAGGGTGACTCAAAAAAATGTCCCCCTGTTTGCAAAATCATTGCAGCAAAAGTATAGTTGTTCTATAATCATAGATATTGATTTTTCTAACATATATATCTAAGAGATAAAAGTATTGTTTGTATTTTTTTGGTAATTTTCGAAGTAGTAGTCCCTTGGTAAATTCGAAATTTAAAAAATCAGTCTTGCAGAACAGCCGGAAAATGGCCTAAAATGCATGATAAAATTGTCCAGGTCTTTTGAAATCCATTTGAAATCCTTTAAGAATTAGCATAACTGACAAAATGATAAACTGAAACTGAGGTGGAAACTGAAATTAATATCTTATTTATTGCTCTGAAAAAAGGAGCATTGAAAATAGTAAACTGATAAGTTGCGGTTCTTTTGAGATGCCATTTGCTGGATGTTCTGCAAACAAATTTTTGAATCTTTCGAATTTACCACGGGACTACTATTTTGAAAATTATCAAAGAAATGAAAAAAAATTCTTCAATCTTGCAGCTATTAGAAAACTCAATTTTGATGATTATATAGAGCCAGTAAATTTGCTGCAATGATTTTTCGAACAGGGGAACATTTCTTTCTTTGAGTCACCCGGTAGATTTCGACTTTTTGATGCTCAACATTGAAGAAAGAGCATAATTACATTTCAACTGTTTCAGTATCATCAGAAAAAGCAATGACTGAGTTAAAAAAAACATTATTTTACAATTTTAATGGTTGAAAAATGGATTAAATTGATACGCCCTCACTTACAAGTTTAACCAAAGCCTCTAGAAACTAGTTTTTTGGGAATTCTTCATTTGAGATTAAGACTGTGCTTTGCAATAATCAATATATTCTCAATATTAAGTTAAACTCTCAGCCAAGCAACGGTGTTGTAATCTTTCAAATCAGTTTTATAGTTTTTGTAGCACGATTTTTCAAACAGTGGATATATTTTTCTGACTCATCCGGTATATTAGTGGAAAGTGAATCAAATAAAACGATTAAACTTACATCTGTGCCTCCGTTATCTTTTCATTTGAATTTTTGCAGTGCAACAGTCTGTGATAATGGCAACAGCAGTGGTGATTCAATGTCTAGCAGAAAAGGATTTAAGCATGATTAGATTATTTAGTCATAAAAACGAAATATTCAGGCCTTTCAATTAGCGAAAATAATCATCCAATAGCTCAACAAATTTTGACAAGACAATTCATTGTTGAGCTGCCCAAAAACTCTTTCAAATTACGCGCAGATATAGACCAGGCGGAGAAAGGGGGTATCGTCCCCCGACGGCGAAATTTATGAGACAATGTGGATTTGGTCAATCTTGGAGCGCTGATTTCGAAAATCGATGTTATACGGGCAAATTTGGGGGCTTTCAGCCTCGTTTTGATGTCGAAAGTCTCGTTTTCAACATATCGAGCGATTTCTCCTTTTAATTGTCTTAGAACGTTCCAACTGCTGTTTAGGATAACTAAACATGATAAAAGACAGAGCCTGTGGATAAATAAATTCTTGCTATAACTTTTTTGGCAATATTTGTCTCTTTCTTGCCTCACTTTCATGTTTAGGTTCAACATTTGTAAGAAAATCAATCTTCTTGCATATACTTAGGGCCACTTACCAACGAAGGCAGTTCAGATCAGTTCAGAGAAGACTCACAACAGTACCTGATAGTGATATTTCAATTCCCTTTAGATCGTTATTAGTGATAAAAAGGACCAGGCCTCGTTCTCATGTGGCGATAAAAGCTGCAAAAGGAATATTACGATCAGAAATTCTTGATGTGGTATAGATTTGCAACTTTTTCTTTGGAGTTTCGCACCTAAGTGTTGAAATTCTGGAATGGTTTCAAAGTTAATCCGAGGTTTCAAATGATATTTCAATAATATATCCAAGTTATAATCATAAGGTACATAGAATTTATTGCTTAGCAGTATTGCACGTATAGGAGCATACAGTTCAGCTAAAGTGTAGCTTTCTATAGATATCATAAAAATGTATACATCTTCGTGTCTGTTTCATCGATGGTGTCAGGTATTGGCACCCTCAATGATATCTACTTCTTTCTTACTGCTATTGCAGCCGTTAGTCGAAGTTATGGGAACATATCGGCGAAGTTATGGGAACAGCTATCATGGTTCCATTTGTTGCGATCTGCACCCAATCCAACATTAACTAAACGCTGTGGCTTAACAAACAAGTTGATTATTGATTAGCTAGGCGTATGGGAAAGAGCTAGAGTAAATGAACGGAGATATAGCGATCTTCCCAGCCGGTAAATTGACGTCGAATCAACGTCGAAAAAAAACGTCGATCAGCACCGTTCTTTACGTCGCTTCGACGTTGATATAAGGTCGATAATGAAAGTTGAAAAGACGTCGATATATCAACGTTGTACAGACGTCGCTTTCTGACGTCGATTTGGTGTCGTATGGACGTCATTTAGACGGCCTTAAACGTCTGTAGACGCCATCTTTATTGAAGCCGTATCAATATTTTAATTTTTATATAAAGTCTTCGTGATCACTACGAGGGAAGAATGTACAAGGAACGCAACTGAACGGTAGCAAACAGCTCATTTCATGGCATCAGCTCAAGCACTGCAAGTCGGGTGGGTTCCAGGGTTGCGGTCGCTGCATTTATCTGATAATGAAGTTCGTCAAAACCGCGACCAAATCAAGACATCGATTCAACGTTGATATCTCGACGTCTTTTCAACTTTCATTATCGACGTTTATTCGACGTCGATATCTAGTCATTTAAGAACGTTACGATTTTTCGACCTCATCTCGACGTCGATTTGACGTTGCATGCCGGCTGGGTGATGCCATCATGGAACAAAACACGGACACGGGCCACTTATGTTCCCATTGTCTTCATCGATTGAAAATATCAAATACAATAAGTTATATTCAGATTGCTCCAGCCCCCCTAGCTAAGCTACTTTTAACTTCGTTGATTTACTTTAAATCATCATTTTTAGCAACTGCAAACCTCATTCTTCAAGACGAAAGAAGGCTCAGGTTAATTGTTTTCTTGGCCTCTTCTCAAGCAGATGCATGCACATCCTTGACTGCCATTTAAACGAAGGACGCATTTCTCCAATACATGAATGTGGTCTACTGAAACCATAGCAAACAGTACTAATTCTAAAAAAGCATTTACGAATTAAACATTTTCAACATCACACTCCAATAAAACCACCATTTTTAATATACTTAGAAAAATCATCATTGCCAAATACTTCTTGAGGACAAAGCAAAGGTGAGAAATTGAGAGAGTTCCGTAAAAAGGCAAGCATTGACTCCTCGGAAAAAGCACCAACGTGACTGAAAATATAATCGCCAGTCACAGTATTGAAATGTTTGTATGTAATGACGAGTAAGCAGACACAAATTGTTTGCCCTTGGGCATGCTGCTGATGTCATGTCGCCCTTGTGACTATGTGATGGTAAGGTACCCTTCTGGAGATATTGATGTGGTGGTGCTTTTCGTTCACATGATTTCAATAGCAAAACGCGTCCTTATCGACAATGGACAACAGTAGGAAAGAGAGGGAAAATCCTAAATGCAACGTCATCGACATTCAACGAAAACAAGGGAGAAGTTTTGCTTGATCTTTGTCCATTCTCAGTTATGCTTTGGAAGTATTGATGTGGAATAAATTGCCTGAATTTGTACCAAACGATTTTGATACTCTTGCTGAGCAACACATGATCGTCCTTTTGGCAATTTGATTAAGTCACTGACACGAAAGATTTCTTTGAATGCGATTGTATCAAGAAGGGCCCTTTTAGCAGTTTCAAACAAGGTGCAGTTTTTTATGTTACCCGCTGAGTAAAATTCCTTTCCTCAGGCCGAAAACTTTGACAAATATGGCGAATTTCATTCCCTGATGCTTTGTTAGATGCTGCAGCTGCAATAGCAGTGAGTAAGAAGTAGATATCATCGAGCGTGCCAACACCTGACAAAATCGATGAAGCAGACACTGAGATGTGTACACTTTTATGATATCTTTAGAAAGCTACACTTTAGCTGAACTGTATGCTCCTATACGTGCAAACGCAATACCGTTAAGCAATAAATTCTCTTTATCTTATGATTATAAGGTGGATGTATTATTGAAATATCATTTGAAACTTCAGATTCACTTTTGAAACCATTCCAGAATTGCAACACTTAGTTGCAAAATTCCTAAGAAAAAGTTGCAAATTTATACCACATCAAGAATTTGTGATCGTAATATTCCCTTTGCAGCTTTTACCGCCACTTGAGAACGAGGCATGGTCCTTTTATCACTAATAACGATCAAAAGGGAGTTGAAATAGGACTATCGCGTATTGTGAGTCTTCTCTGAACTGATCTGAACTGCCTTCATTGGTAAGTGGACCTAAATATATGAAAGGAGATTGATTTTCTTAAACAAATGTTGAATCTAAACATGAAAATGTGGCAAGAAGGAGACAAATGTTGCCAAAAAAGTTATAGCAACAATTTATTTATCCACAGGCTCTGTCTTTTATCATGTTTAGTTATCCTAAGCAGCAGTTGGAACGTTCTAAGACAATTAAAAGGAGAAATTGCTCGATATGTTGAAAACGAGACTTTCGACATCAAAACGAGGCTGAAAGCCCCCGAATTTGCCCGTATAACATCGATTTTCGAATTCAGCGCCCTAAGATTGACCAAATCCACCTTGTCTCATAAATTTCGCCGTCGGGGGACGATACCCCCTTTCTCCGCCTGGTCTAATAGTAGTAGCATATAAGTCAATAACCATCTGTCTTAGGCTGCGTCAGAAATTTGTTCCTGTTTAGTGAATTACTCGACAAATACAAATCCGATTTGGTCATGCAAGGTCGCAAATCGCAAGTTGAGATCTCATCTATATCATAAAGGTTGAATAACAATTTTGGAAAATAAGGCTCCTCCGCAGGAACTGTTCAAACGCTTATACCTTTTTTGGGACACTCGGTATATAGCTGAACATGTCGGTTGTTAAACAAGGCATTTGCCAATATCATTGCTTTTATTTTCCGGGAACATTATCTTTTCAAATGTTGTGTGTTTCTTTGACTCATCCGGTATTATTTTTGGTATATATGGAAAAGTTTGAGGAATGTCTCTAATATAACTGAGGACTCTTCAAGCAGACAGGATAATAAAAGAAACAGAAAAACAATTAAAACTTACATGAGTCACAAGAATAGCACCATATGCTTATGTCTGCATAGCTTATTGCAATTGGATGTCCTGAATCAGCATTATGTTTTACCATATGCTCATTAACATATCTGCTACAAAATACTTTGGCACAGGAAAGGCAGAGCCAATTTTCACCTTTGGCTTCACATTGATTGCATTTCTCATTAGGATCAACCCCAACGTTTTGATCACCAGCAACAACTTCCTGTAAAACAAGTAATTTATTTATAAGAAACTTAAGGATTTGAGCCAGTACTGAAAGTTTCTGAAATTATCAGATTTTGAGTAATTAAAGTTTCTTATGAGTTTCTTATGAGTTCAATAGCAATCTTCATGTATAACTTCCTGTGCCCTCATGAATATATTAAAATGAAGTTTGTTGAAGCATTTGTTGAATCCAATGTTTAGACGTTTACTCAAGTACCTTTCGAGTAATATAATACAGTAAACAATGTGAAAATAAAGTAAAGATATGCTAAGGATTTCCTTTATAAGATCAATAGTTGCTTAAATAATTTTTTCCTGCTGGAGTTAATTTTTTAGCGATCTGAGAGTTGAGTTTCTTGCCATGGCGTACACCACAGATTTACGCCAAATTCTTAATGTTCTATTGTTTCTTCTATTGCTTAGAGTGAGTCTGTCCACCAAAGATCAGTGGTGTAACATACGCCAATTCCAGTCCGGCTTATCAGCAGTTTCTTACCCAAAAAAATTGTATATGGCGATTAAAAAAATATTCCTGTTTAAATGCCTATACATTTTCCCTGGATATCAAAGCAATTGTTTGCTTTAAAGAGAATCAACGGATATAAAAGCCCTGCACGGAAGGGGTCTGGGTATTCTATTATTAGCCTATTGTATTTGATGATTTCTACACATACGTGGATATTGTTTAGCCAGGGGAACAATAGCGTGCGTAGGAGTTTTCTTTGTCCTATTTATAGATGACCTCCACTTAGCTCCGTTGATTCACTTTAAGAGACTTGGTACCAATACGACTACAGATTGTTAGTGGTTAGTAAAATACATTAACATACATTAGCATAACAAGAACTCCCAAGAAGTTTTGAGACTTTTCAAGAATTATTCACATTAATGAGGGGGGCTTTGGGGGTACCAGAACCCGCAAACCCGGACGAAAATTTGGAAAAACCCGACAACCCGCAAACAAACATTCAAAAATCCCGAAAAGTGCACATAGTAACCAAATTTTGCAATTGCCAAAGGTTGTTATCATACAGTATCATTCTTTGTTATTTTTACTTCACTGACTTCCTCCCTTTACCAACAAAAAATGCAATACCTATGTACAGTATGAACAGATATCTTGAGACTTGCGAGTAAGGAGCCCCTCAATCAGAAAGTAGCTAATTCACCTTTCAAAACAATAGTCCCTTCCAAATCTCGATCTCGCACCAACTCCAAATCGACACCGCGATGTCATAAAGTATTAACCCTATCCAGAATAGACTTTTTGAAACTCTGGGGAGACTAGGGGGGCACATCCCCCCTATTTATTCTCAAATCTATAAGTGCTAGAGACTTGAAACTTGGCACAAGTAACAAACAAGATGTGGCAAACAAGATGGCGTCACTTGTTTTTGTTTTTGTTTATGTTACGTGGTTAAGTGCTGACGTCAGCAAATGTTGCAAAATTGGGTGTAAAACCAACCCGGACTTTGACATGCTGTATCTCCAAATCAATTAAATATATTGATATGAGATTTGAAAAATACAAAGATTGTATCCTTAATATTTTTATTTTAAAATTTTTGCTTCGTATCATTAATATTTTCGCTGATGTCAGCATTTATTTATTTTGTTAACGAAAAAAAAACTTTTTGCCTAAAATCGGTTACAAATGGTTTAAAAAATCGCAAAAAATGCTAGATGTACATAAAAAGACCTGCTGCATCGTATGATATTGTTAATTTTTCCAAAAGTGAAGCTTAACATGGTTTTTCGCAAGTACGCATGCGCAACAACAAATTATTGATAATGTCGTCAAAAATCAACAAACTATATATCGAATGAAAACCCTTCTCAAGAGGAGATCAACGATGTTTGTTTCATTGTTATAGAACAAGTAGTTC
The DNA here is from genome assembly GCA_004194415.1 of Aurelia aurita. NCBI lineage: Eukaryota > Metazoa > Cnidaria > Scyphozoa > Semaeostomeae > Ulmaridae > Aurelia > Aurelia aurita. The sequence goes on along the minus strand of REGM01000154.1, from coordinate 23,110 downwards.
AAAAGTTATGGCTGAAAAGGTATTTATTTTGCCGAGCACTCAATTTAAAATTATGTGTTGACCCCCTGAACCAGCGTCAAAATTTGTGAAATTGACATGAAAGGATGTCTCCTAAATAGAAACTATAAGTCACAAAAAGAGTTGGTTATCGTAGAGGAACTCGAGGAGCTGCGTGGAAAAATTCACTTTGTGCCCCCCCCCCCCCTAGTCTGGATAGGGTTAAGAGAATTTCAATCATAATCTTCAGGAGCTTTTAGCACATTATCCAGTCAATTGATCGATTCAATAACCAGTTTTATTGTACAGATCAGCGGCGTGGCCAGGACAAATTAACTGGGGGAATCAAAACGAAGGGGTCTGGGAGCCTAGCCCCCGGGAAAATGTTTGGCTTAAAACGCTTCTCTCGATCCCATGTTTGCCGGTATTAACATAGAATTTTTGACCATTTTGTGAAATATGTTTTAAAAGTTAGCATCTCCAGGAAAATTGTTGAGTAAACATAATTTTCTTTGACTTAAAATCCCTTTCTCCATCCCAGATTTGATCTTTACCAATGCCATTGGAAACTTTGACAATTTTGTAACAGTTTTCTATNCCCCCTAGTCTGGATAGGGTTAAGAGAATTTCAATCATAATCTTCAGGAGCTTTTAGCACATTATCCAGTCAATTGATCGATTCAATAACCAGTTTTATTGTACAGATCAGCGGCGTGGCCAGGACAAATTAACTGGGGGAATCAAAACGAAGGGGTCTGGGAGCCTAGCCCCCGGGAAAATGTTTGGCTTAAAACGCTTCTCTCGATCCCATGTTTGCCGGTATTAACATAGAATTTTTGACCATTTTGTGAAATATGTTTTAAAAGTTAGCATCTCCAGGAAAATTGTTGAGTAAACATAATTTTCTTTGACTTAAAATCCCTTTCTCCATCCCAGATTTGATCTTTACCAATGCCATTGGAAACTTTGACAATTTTGTAACAGTTTTCTATGAATCACCATCTTTGGGAAAATTTTTGCGCAAAAGACCTTATACTTTGTCCTAGAACGCTTCTAGCAAACCAATGTTTGCTTGACCCCGAAATGGAAGGCTTGAAAATTCTGTGATAGTAGTCGTCTGGGAAATTTTTTTTAAATGCCAACCTTTACTTTACCCCTACCTATACCCAGCTACTTTCTCCTCGTTTTTGAAAGAATCTCACAGAAGTGGGGGGGAATATCCCCATCCCTCCCCGTGGCCACGCCACTGGTACAGACGTTTACCATACTTTTTTGCAGCATTTATGAATGTCATAACCGCACCAGCTTCAAGAAATTGACAAACCCGTGTGACCTCAGAAACCCGAAAACCCGCACGTTTTGAATACAATACCCGAAACCCGAGCTCAAAAAGTGGCTAAACCCCTAACCCGTCAAGCATCCAAAACCTGAAATCCCGCACGTTTTTTAGTGAAATCCCGAAACCCTGGGGCCAAAATTGGCTAAACCCGCCAAATCCCAAGGCCCCCTCATTAATCTAATCACTGTATGTATGATAAGAATTCTTGAGCTAATGTAAAGCCTGTACATTTTTACAAACAAGAATTCTTAAGAAACTGAAAAGATTCTTAAGAATTCTTGAGATGAGAAGTATTTGGCAGGAAAACCATGTTAATGTGCGCAAAGACAATCAATGTCTGTGCAATTTGAAACAAAAAGTTGTTATCCCACACAACACACACAGGGAACTTCAACTAAACCTCTCAATTTTCAAACTCCACTCTTTGAGATATTTCGATTGATACCTGTTTGACACAGTTTTGATGCGAAATACGAACAAATTTTACCGCTAACGTTAGTCAATTTTCGTGCATTCTGCTGCATTGCATTATATTAATTATTATGGGTAATTTTTTGCTTTGGGAGCACTTTTAATCTAGTCTTTTATTCACAGGTCTGCTGTTTGGATAAAGAAGAATCATTCTCACCGCAACGCGTGGGCAATCTTTTTTGGGNTAAATAGATATTTAATAATAATAATAATAATAATAATTTCCAGGTCTTTTGAAATCCATTTGAAATCCTTTAAAAATTAGCATAACTAACAAAATGATAAACTCATAACTAATAAAATGATAAACTGAAACTGAGGTGGAAACTGAAATTAATATCTTATTTATTGCTCTGAAAAAAGGAGCATTGAAAATAGTAAACTGATAGGTTGCGTTTCTTTTGAGATGCCTTTGCTTGTGCGCTTTAGGCCATTTGCTGGATGTTCTGCAAACAAATTTTTTGAATCTTTCGAATTTACCACGGGACTACTATTTTGAAAATTATCAAAGAAATGAAAAAAAATTCGGGGAAAACTCAATTTTGATGATTATAGAGCGAGTAAATTTGCTGCAATGATTTTTCGAACAGGGGGACATTTCTTTCTTTGAGTCACCTGGTAGATTTTGACTTTTTGATGCTCAGCATTGAAGAAAGAGCATAATTACATTTCAACTGTTTCAGTATCATCAGAAAAAGCAATGACTGAGCTAAAAAAAACATTATTTTACAATTTTAATGGTTGAAAAATGGATTAAATTGATACGCCCTCACTTACAAGTTTAACCAAAGCCTCTAGAAACTAGTTTTTTGGGAATTCTTCATTTGAGATTAAGACCGTGCTTTGCAATAATCAATAAATTCTCAATATTAAGTTAAACTCTCAGCCAAGCAACGGTGTTGCAATCTTTCAAATCGGTTTTATTTATAGTTTTTGTAGCACAATTTTTCAAACATTGGATACATTTTTCTGACTCATCCGGTATATTAGTGGAAAGTGAATGAAATAAAACGATTAAACTTACATCTGTGCCTCCATTATCTTTTCATTTGAATTTTTGCAGTGCAACAGTCTGTGATAATGGCAACAGCAGTGGTGATTCAATGTCTAGCAGAAAAGGATTTAAGCATGATTAGATTATTTAGTCATAAAAACGAAATATTCGGGCCTTTCAATTAGCGAAAATAATCATCCAATAGCTCAACAAACTTTGACAAGACAATTCATTGTTGAGCTGCCCAAAAACTCTTTCAAATTACGCGCAGATAGTAGTAGCATAAGTCAATAACCATCTGCCTTAGGCTGCGTCAGGAATTTGTGCCTGTTTAAGTGAATTACTCGACAAATACAAATCCGATTTGGTCATGCAAGGTCGCAAATCGCAAGTTGAGATCAGATCTCATAAAGGTTGAATAACAATTTTGGAAAATAAGGCTCCTCCGCAGGAACTGTTCAAACGCTTATACCTTTTTTGGGACACTCGGTATATAGCTGAACATGTCGGTTGTTAAACAAGGCATTTGCCAATATCATTGCTTTTATTTTCCGGGAACATTATCTTTTCAAATGTTGTGTGTTTCTTCGACTCATCCGGTATTATTTTTGGTATATATGGAAAAGTTTGAGGAATGTCTCTAATATAACTGAGGACTCTTCAAGCAGACAGGATAATAAAAGAAACAGAAAAACAATTAAAACTTACATGAGTCACAAGAATAGCACCATATGCTTATGTCTGCATAGCTTATTGCAATTGGATGTCCTGAATCAGCATTATGTTTTACCATATGCTCATTAACATATCTGCTACAAAATACTTTGGCGCAGGAAAGGCAGAGCCAATTTTCACCTTTGGCTTCACATTGATCGCATTTCTCATTAGGATCAACCCCAACGTTTTGATCACCAGCAACAACTTCCTGTAAAACAAGTAATGTATTTATAAAAAACTTAAGGATTTGAGCCAGTACTGAAAGTTTCTGAAATTATCAGATTTTGAGTACTCAGAGTTTCTTAAGAGTTTCGTATGAGTTCAATAGCAATCTTCATGTATAACTTACTGTGCCCTCATGAATATATTAAAATGAAGTTTGTTGAAGCATTTGTTGAATCCAATGTTTAGACGTTTACTCAAGTACCTTTCGAGTAATATAATACAGTAAACAATGTGAAAATAAAGTAAAGATATGCTAAGGATTTCCTTTATAAGATCAATAGTTGCTTAAATAATTTTTTCCTGCTGGAGTTAATTTTTTAGCGATCTGAGAGTTGAGTTTCTTGCCATGGCGTACACCACAGATTTACGCCAATTTCTTAATGTTCTATTGTTTCTTCTATTGCTTAGAGTGAGTCTGTCCACCAAAGATCAGTGGTGTAACATACGCCAATTCCAGTCCGGCTTATCAGCAGTTTCTTACCAAAAAAAATTGTATATGGCGATTAAAAAAATATTCCTGTTTAAATGCCTATACATTTTCTCTGGATATCAAAGCAATTGTTTGCTTTAAAGAGAATCAACGGATATAAAAGCCCTGCACGGAAGGGGTCTGGGTATTCTATTATTAGCCTATTGTATTTGATGATTTCTACACGTACGTGGATATTGTTTAGCCAGGGGAACAATAGCGTGCGTAGGAGTTTTCTTTGTCCTATTTATAGATGACCTCCACTTAGCTCCGTTGATTCACTTTAAGAGACTTGGTACCAATACGACTGCAGATGTTAGTGGTTAGTAAAATACATTAACACATACATTAGCATAACAAGAACTCTCAAGAAGTTTTGAGACTTTTCAAGAATTATTCACATTAATGAGGGGGGCTATGGGGGGTACCAGAACCCGCAAACCTGGACGAAAATTTGGAAAAACCCGACAACCCGCAAACAAACATTCAAAAATCCGAAAAGTGCACATAGTAACCAAATTTTGCAATTGCCAAAGGTTATTATCATCATTCTTTGTTATTTTTACTTCACTGACTTCCTCCCTTTACCAACAAAAAATACAATACCTACAGTATGAACAGAGATCTTGAGACTTGCGAGTAAGGAGCCCCTCGATCAGAAAGTAGCTAATTCACCTTTCAAAACAATAGTCCCTTCCAAATCTCGATCTCGCACCAACTCCAAATCGACACTGCGATGTCATAAAGTATCAACCCTATCCAGAATAGACGAATGGCTGCGGGGTGGTCATTGTCTTTTGCTCCCTGTGGTATCGTCTTTGTAGTGTTGTAAAGTAATTCATATGTAGTGTCTTAAGTCATTTGTTACTGTAAAAGTTTTAAATTGAATATAAAAAAAAAATAGACTTTTTGAAACTCTGGGGAGACTAGGGGGGCACATCCCCCCTATTTATTCTCAAATCTATAAGTGCTAGAGACTTGAAACTTGGCACAAGTAACAAACAAGATGTGGCAAACAAGATGGCGTCACTTATGTTACGTAGTTAAGTGCTGACATCAGCAAATGTTGCAAAATTGGGTGTAAAAAACTATATATCAAATGAAAACCCTTCTCAAGAGGAGATCAACGATGTTTGTTTCATTGTTATAGAACAAGTTGTTCAAAAGTTATGGCTGAAAAGGTATTTATTTGGCCGAGCACTCAATTAAAAATTATGTGTTGACCCCCTGAACCAGTGTCAAAATTTGTGAAATTGACATGAAAGGATGTCTCCTAAATAGAAACTAAAAGTCACAAAAAGAGTTGGTTATCGTAGAAGAACTCGAGGAGATGCGAAAATTCACTAGGAGGGCACTTTGTGCTCTCCCCCCCCCCCTCCCCCTAGTCTGGATAGGGTTAAGAGAATTTCAATCATAATCTTCAGGAGCTTTTAGCACATTATCCAGTCAATTGATCGATTCAATAACCAGTTTTATTGTACAGACCAGTGGCGTGGCCAGGACAAATTAACTGGGGGAATCAAAACGAAGGGGTCTGGGAGCCTAGCCCCCGGGAAAATGTTTGTGGACACGCCCTTTACTTTGGCTTAAAACGCTTCTCTCGATCCCATGTNTTGACATGAAAGGATGTCTCCTAAATAGAAACTAAAAGTCACAAAAAGAGTTGGTTATCGTAGAAGAACTCGAGGAGATGCGAAAATTCACTAGGAGGGCACTTTGTGCTCCCCCCCCCCCCCTCCCCCTAGTCTGGATAGGGTTAAGAGAATTTCAATCATAATCTTCAGGAGCTTTTAGCACATTATCCAGTCAATTGATCGATTCAATAACCAGTTTTATTGTACAGACCAGTGGCGTGGCCAGGACAAATTAACTGGGGGAATCAAAACGAAGGGGTCTGGGAGCCTAGCCCCCGGGAAAATGTTTGTGGACACGCCCTTTACTTTGGCTTAAAACGCTTCTCTCGATCCCATGTTTGCCGGTATTAACATAGAATTTTTGACCATTTTGTGAAATATGTTTTAAAAGTTAGCATCTCCAGGAAAATTTTTGAGTAAACATAATTTTCTTTGACTTAGAATCCCTTTCTCCATCCCAGATTTGATCTTTACCAATGCCATTGGAAACTTTGACAATTTTGTAACAGTTTTCTATGAATCACCATCTTTAGGAAAATTTTTGCGCAAAAGACCTTATACTTTGTCCTAGAACGCTTCTAGCAATCAAGTGTTTGCTTGACCCCGAAATGGAAGGCTTGAAAATTCTGTGATAGTAGTTGTCTGGGAAAATTTTTAAAAATGCCAATTTACCCCTACCTATACCCAGCTACTTTCTCCTCGTTTTTGAAAGAATCTTGAGGACCATCTTTTCACAGAAGTGGGGGGGGGAATGTCCCCATCCCTCCCCGTGGCCACGCCACTGGTACAGACGTTTACCATACTTTTTTGCAGCATTTATGAATGTCATAACCGCACCAGCTTCAAGAAATTGATAAACCCGTGTGACCTCTGAAACCCGAAAACCCGCACGTTTTGAATACAATACCCGAAACCCGAGCTCAAAAAATGGCTAAACCCGTAACCCGTCAAGCATCCAAAACCCGAAATCCCGCACGTTTTTTAGTGAAATCCCGAAACCCTGGGGCCAAAATTGGCTAAACCCGCAACCCGCCAAATCCCAAGGCCCCCTCATTATAGTCGGGGCTGTTAGCAACAAAATATTGATGAATCGTGCACATTGTGATAGAAGCATGAAAGTTGGTAGAAATACACAGTTTGATACGCTGAAAAAGATAAGATGCAGACCCCTTTTAAAAAATGCCCCCAAGTGCTATTTTTAGACTGGGGTACTAGGTTCCAGGTCTCTACAATGGTTATTATAATAACGTTGCTGCAAATTGTGATATAAGCATCAAACTTGGTAAGAATACACAGTTTGATACGCTGAAAAAGATAGGATGCAGATCCCTTCGAAAAATGCCCCCAAATGCTATTTTTAGACTGGGGTACTAGGTTCCAGGTCTCTACAATGGTTATTATAATAACGTTGCTGCAAATTGTGATATAAGCATCAAACTTGGTAAGAATACACAGTTTGATACGCTGAAAAAGATAGAATGCAGACCCCTTCGAAAAAATGCCCCCAAATGCTATTTTTAGACTGGGGTACTAGGTTCCAGGTCTCTACAATGGTTATTAAAATAACGTTGCTGCAAAT
>REGM01000154.1:0-10723 GCA_004194415.1 Aurelia aurita | reverse complement strand
TTTTACTAATTATCTATTAGCTACATTTTGATGAAAAAAAATTTGAACAATAGAACTCACAGGTCACGTGACATGCCCATATTTGGAAGCAGGTAACAGAAAAATCGTTGTTTTCGATGATTTCAATGGCAAAATTTGCTTAAATTATGAAGTATTATATATCAAACGAATCAGCAAACAAAGGGCTTTAATTTGATACCGGAATTTCTGGAATTTGATGACGTCAGCATTTTTTTATTATGACGTCATTTTGGCCGCCATTTTGGGCTAATTAGCAATTTTTCTAAATATTGTCCACCTTTTTCCATTAAAAACACTCCAATGATGCATTTGTGATGGATTATCACCATTTTGCCGCTTCTTTTTGTCTATTTTTACATTGAACAAATTTATAACATAAATTACGTCATCAGAAACGAATAATTTCTACCAAAATATCATTCAAAAAGCGTTATTTATAATAAAATAAAATTTTCAGCAAGTATTTCGACAAACTAGACCAAAAACCGCATACAGTTCCTTCAAAATCTTCGTTAAACTCAAATTTAACTTGAGAACCTGATTTTGGCCAATTTTCAACTTTATGACGTCACTGTGACGTCATAGGGCGTGGCAACCACACCCAAATTGTGCTGCATGTTGCAAATTACTTGGTCTACAACTGTGCTAAGTTATACTGAATTCTGGTGAGTCTAAGGCTGTTTTCAGAGGGGGGGTGGAAAGCACCCCCCCCCCATATATGGTAGCTTGAAAAAAGCCCATATGGATTAGGGTTAAACCATGTAATATTGCCAGTCATAGTGGAAACTTGATGATCTTGCGTCTGCGTCTTTTTCCACTATGATTGGCATATTTGAATGATATTTGTGTATTTTCTTACTCTCGAGTCCGGAATGAACGTACCCTGCTTATTGAATTTTTGAAAAATCCACCTAGGGCACCTAGGGCATCCCTATTCCAGACAATCATATTATTAATTTTGAGCTTCTTGAAATGTGGAACATGTGCAATCATCTTTCCTGAATGTGACTTGAACTGTATTTTTCATTTAATAATTTGTCTGTGATTGTTTAACCTTGCCTTTGGTGTTTTTTACAGTGAAAAATCATGTGTTCTAATTCCACTTCCCTCATTTCATTTAGTTTCAGGAAATGTTCCACCCACCCCGTTCATCAGGATTTGGGAAATTTTCCACCCACCCCTTCTATTCCGGACTCGAGGGTAGTTTTTAGATAAAACAGAAACAATACTCCGCTCTCCGCTATCGCAGCGCATAAATCTTGCAAGTCACGTGATATGACGTAATTAAACGTAGTTGAACGTTGTTGATGCTGTTGCTCTTATTTTGTTTGAGTTCAAAGAACTGTGAGGCAAGGCAGTGACCTGTTTCAGGAAAAGAAATTTGAAGCGAATCAGCTGGACTATACGTGAAGGTTTGCACGATTTCTTAACTGTACATTAGACCTTGAAATTTTAGTTTATTATCGTCATTGATTGCGATTTAAGTATTTAAAGCTAAGACAGGCACAGCCAGTAGTGGAGGTTGAGGAAGGCCTAAATCTCATAAGAAATACTGGCCAAACATACAATCCTGGAAACTGCAGAGAAAAAGTATTAACTAGCATGAACTGCGTAGTTTGTCTTGGGCTCGAAGTAGTATCCACTTGACAGCTTGCAGTAGTGAGGTCGCAGCTGTTTTTTATCTCACAAGAAATACAAGGAACATATTCCTGCTGGAGAAGGTAGGCCTAGAGAAGTTTAGAGAAGCGGAGAGAAGGTAGAGAAGTGTGCAGGCTTGTCTCGTGCTCAAAATGCCAAATTCTATTCTATTATGAGATGCTCGTGCATGTTCTAGATGCTCACCACAAATCTCTGGGTTTTAACTATGAAAGTATATGCTGTTTTAACAACACTCATATGAAGAAATGCCCTGTTCAAAGAAGACCAGGATATATCAGAAGAGCCTTTCTGTATCAATTACCATGTCAAAAAGTGAACCAACAAGCCCTACATCAGATAAGAAAAATGTCCACTTTGCAGATGCGGAAGGAAAAGATCTTGTCAATATCAAAACATTTGTTCCAAGCTATGATGACTTGGATGCACTGAGAAAAGTGTTTCTGAAGAATGTTCCTCTTCAAGCAAGAAAACATCTTCATAATGGTGAAGATGATAGTGAAGATGACACAGACCCTCCAGAGAATGATGTGAAAAGGTTTGGAAAGCTGAAAGGCTCTACTGCGTTATTGACTGCAAGAAGAACCCTTGTGCAACATACTTGCAACCAAGAGGCAGATTGCCTGACAACATGTTATGATAAACTACAGCCTGAAGAGATAGAGGAAAGAATTAAAAAGGATGAAATCTGTTTAACAGATACCAGATTGAATGGCAGGACTGTAAATGGCTTTATCACTGTCAACAATTTAGCCTACCATAAAGATGTCTCCATAAGGCATACATTTGATGATTGGAAAACAGTTAGGGATGTGCCTGCATATTATGTTTCTTCCTTTGAAGATGGTGCTAGAGACAGGTTTGGGTTTTCATTTACGTTTCCCACAAAGGAGACAGAGATGTACTTTGCTTTAAGATATTCTGTGAATAGTAAAGAATATTGGGACAATAATTGTGGTAACAACTACAAAATAGTTGATTTCAGCTGAAAATCTTTGCAAAATCTGTGTAGGGTCTACTTGGTTACTATGGGTAAGCTTAGGGTAATTGGGTTTCAAGGCAGAAAATGCGATAAATTTTGTAAAAATCTTCATGTACATATTTCTCTAGCTACATCTGTTGGAACTATCTCCTTGAAGCATTGAATCTAAAGATTGAATGGTTCATGATGATGATCTCTCCTTTTTTGGCAATCAAGCCCATCCAGCCTTCCTTTTTTTACCCATGGAGACCCTACAGTACAGTATGTCATTATAAACAAGGGGATTAAGGTAGCCTAAGGAAGGCACCATCCTTCAAAAAGTTTGGATGCACCAGGAGAAAATTAATTACCATAGGGATTTCCAAGCCATTTTGTGCTGCTTTGATTCAGCAAAAGTGCAGACTTGAGAACAGTGCTGTTGACATGGCCATCTGAGTCCAGTCTAGTGGCGTTGCCACTTCACAATGATCTAGTGCCAAAATCAAAGAGCAAAATGCAAATAAGTTTCCTTGGGGTTTTCTCAAAGTATAAGTTGAGATCACGGACTTAATGGGAAAAATTATTGATGAGATTTGATGGGAAATATTTGTTTGTCATTACAACACCAGGTAATTTTTTGTCATGAGTATGAAGAAACAAATTTATATTCTCTATATACAAAAACTTACCAAACACATAGGCAATTCCTTGGTGTCGGGCGTACATTTTGCACTCTTTAAACATGCTAAGCTATTTTTGTGGCAACGTTATTTATAGAACTTCATGCTATAAATCATTCAACTTTCAGGTGGAATTGTGCAAGATGAATTCTCCTAGTTAGTGGTTTAGGAAGCATCCCCTGTTTATTGGCCTCCATTTCTATTCAATAAAATTATGTACATAAGCTAGGCGCTAGGCTGTAAATAGCTTGGTATGGTTTAGTATTTATAAAGAACTTGACAATTTTCATTCATTCCTTTTCTTTATCAGCGTTCAAATTTATGTTTCATGTTTTTGTCATCAAATGGTGGCCTGCAATGGCATAGTAATGCTCTCTTGTACAACCTTCTTCCTGGAAACACACTTTCTTTTCCAAAGCAAAACTTCCTCATACAACGTTCTTTCTGAAAACTCACTTTCTTTCTCAAAGCAAAACTTTCTTGTACAACTTTCTTTCTGGAAGCACAGCTTCTTTCCCAAAGCAAAACTTTCTCGTACAACTTTCTTTCTGAAATACTGTTTCTTTTCCAATGCAAAACGTTCTTTCCAAAAAGCAACTTAATTTCGTTAAAGAAAACTGCCATTTCGTTTTTTTTGTGCCATCTAAGCATTTGCACAGGAAACTAAAGGTACCAGTTCTAGAGAGTTTTTCTTCACATAGCATAGCGAACTTTCGTTTGCCATTGCTGGTCACTGTAGTTATTCACAATCTACCGCCCATTAGCAAATATAGTTTCCTCCGACAACTTAAAATGCATTAGTATTCAATGATGGATTTTTGACGCTATCTGTAACAACTACTGGGTGCGCCAAAAAATTACTCACTTTTGATAGGCAACGATAAATGCCAAATATTGAAGATGAATGACTTGTTCTTTCGTCAAAGTCCTAAATTACCCTCTTGTCGATCTTCTGGTGAGCTGTGGCCCGAGTTATAAGCGATTTCGTGACAAAATTTCATTTTAGAGACAGCCTTAAAGACAAATGACGGATATATAGCGCCTAGTTTAAAAATAGAACAAAAGATGTCTGAGTGCCTTCATTGCCCAGTTCATTCGATAATCTCTCGAGGTCATCAAATACAATAGAATACAATAGGCTATATTTGGATTGCCCAGGCCCCTGATTTAAGTCGCCTTATATCTCCGTCATTTGTCTTTAATCGATCGAAAAACATCGATATAATTTTCTTCAAAAGTGGGTATTTTTTATGGCGCACCCGATATTCAAATAATACATATCATACGTTCAACCGTCAACGCCTTTCCTGATAAAGTGTTTTCGTGTTTCGTTATCATCCAACATGATAGATTAATTTAATTAACATTTATAAAAAGTTTTCTATCCTGCTTTCAGCCTGAAAACTCCTCCGCCAGAGTGTAGATGCTGCGGAGAAGCCACGTTCAGGCTAAACGTTATTTGATTTTGTAACATTGTTATTTAAATTTTGCTGAATTAGTTAAATTTTTTGCCTTTTGTCAGACTATGTTAACACCATACCGTCACAATTTGAAAACGGCACAAAATTTGATGGTACCAAACTCTTTGCAATCTCCTCGACGAAGAAACGGGGAATTTATCTAGGCCACAAGAATCGATCCACACCGTTTCGAAAGCGTCGCAAAATGTTCCTTTTCCATTCCTTGTCGAGTGTCCACACGACACCGTTTTCATATTGTGCCACCTGGAGCTCTGTTTTCAAATTCTACCGTTTTAAAATTGTGCCAATGAAATAGACCGTTTCGGAAACTGATGCAAATACGCGGAAAAGGCCATTACAGTTTAAAATTCCGCTTGGGGAGTGGGGTGGTATCTTGACCTATCATCTACCGGGGACTTGCCATTTTTCCCGAAAAGATGGTCGCAAACGTAATGAAAGTGTCATAATTCTGCAAATTGTGAAACATTTCCTGTGATTCCTTTACTTTTGCCAATTTTTCTCCAGAACAGGACCCGTAATTCCGCAAAATGTCTTAAAGTGAAAGAGTAATTCTGCAATTTTTTTAAAGGACCCTTTAAAATGGCACGTCCCCGTACCATCAGCATACTGAGGCCTGGGTTACACGATACCTGATTGCTTTTCGCATCGGCTTAGCTTCAACCCATGGTTACACGACACTGGATTGCTATGAACTCACTTTTTATTACAGTTACACGACACCGAGTCACTCTGCACTGCGAAGTCAACATCTATTGTTTTTACAACTGCGAAGCCATGTTTATTTGTTCTACAAAACAAAGCATTTTGTATAGAAAGGTTTTTGAGTGGAGTGACATCGGATTCATGCAGTTACACGAGATGGAATGCGGAGTGGAGTGAATCGGATTGTTTTCACCTCACCTCCAGAGCGGGGTGGTTACACTCCGCGAAAACGGAGTGGAGTGAAGCAATCCGGTGTGGGATGAATCCGGTATCGTGTAACTGGGGCCTAAGATACTCCCCTAGGAATTCCGTTTTTAAATTGTAATGGTGTCGTGTGAACGTAGTCTTAGTTTTATTACCGGGTGTCCCAAAAAAAAGTATACAGATTTAATTTGACTAACACCCACACAACAAATTTGCGGACCCAGTTTCAAATGAGCTGGTAATTCAACGACTCGATATGGAAAACATCACTCAATTTGAGCAACATTAATCGCATATCGAGTCATATCGTGTCATGTACAACGAGCTGATTTACGATTTACGACTCGATTTGAAGACTACGACTTTTGTCCACGATGTGACTCCATAGAAAGGAACCTTTCGAAGGTCTGGGGTCGTAGGGTCCAGTTAAAAGAACATCCCCTCTTTGCTTTGGTGAAAGCATTGTAGTTGAAATTCTTGCCTCTTTGCAAACGAAAAGCCTCAGACTTTGTCATTCCAGGAGATCATTTAAAATTTGTTTTCCTGTACCGTAAAAGCTCTATTTATTTTAGCCCCCCTCTCTAATAAACCCCTCCCTTCTGAGTCACAATTTTAAACAAACCCCCTCTCTATTCTGTATTAAATAAACCCCCCACTTATATCAAATGCGAGAGGATATCAAAGATCTTCCGTTTATTAGCTAAAACAAGTTGGGATGTTAATGTTGATATGGTTTGGGATTAAAATACGTAAGACTAAATAAAACATGGGCAATCTAATCTATCCTACATATAACCTGCATATAACGCTTGTTTAGAAATATGACCAGTGACCCCCCCCCCCCCCCTCCCTATTTTTTCCAAATAAATGAAATTTCCCTAAGTATTACGTACGTGCCTAATTATTTTTAAAGCCTGCGCGCAGTCTAAAATCTTTCAGATGAATTCGGTGTTTCAACTTGCTGGCTGCTGATTTCCTATGCAAAGTCAAAGCGAGGCTAAGGGCATTCCCCTGGGGTCCGGTCCATTGGGGTCTTTGTCTGGTTATTCCGTTATGCCATTACATCTTTCTTTGGGTCGAGTTTCTGAAGATTTTCATGGTTTGTCGAGGCAGATTAATTTAAATTTACAGGCCTGGATTAACTGCTTGTGGCTAACTATTTCGCCGCAATGACGCAGTAAGTGTGTGTCACTCAAGTTCGCCTTTTAAAATAAGTTTCGCGGAACAACAGAGGGTGGTTAGCTATGAAAAACATTCAATAGAATTGTCTGTGCCTGTGTTCTATATTGTGCAAGGGACACAAAGGGCAACATAGCAGTTCTATTCTACGAACGGGTCCAGACTCGGCAAAGTAACCGAAACGAATTTGTGGTTGCATGATTATCTCCAATAATCCGAATGTCAAGAACATAACATTCAAAGAGATCGAGCAGATAGGAGAAACTAATTCTTGTAAGATGATGAAATCTTGTAAACGTAATTCGTAGATACAGTTACAACTTATATTTAGATATAGACCCCACAATACGTCAAGATGCACTCGGGAATCTAAGCGCGAAGTGTAAAGAGCTAGAATCGATCTATACCACGAACCAAATGTCAATTGAAAGAAATAACTACCACTAAAAACCAGCAGAGCAAAGGATCCAGACCTCTAAGAAAAGTGGTGTAAATCCAATGTAAATGGCTATAACATTTTGCGTGAATTTGTTCGTAAATCCACGATGAGTTTTTTCATATCTTGATTCTTTAAAAATTTACAGCAAGGTTCTTTTTTTTTAAATCAAGAGAATTTTTGAAAAAGATCAAAACAATCCTAAATTTCAAATTAATGGAGGAAAGTTCGTAGAATTCTCAGGAAAACCAAAGTTTATAAATGTCTAGAATATGTCTGTACGATGTAGCAATTGGATGATGTCACAACCTCAAACGAATTGAAATTAAAAAAAGCTGTAATTTTGAAAACAATCAAGACAACACAAAAGTTCACGGAAGAATAATAACAAAGCACATAAAGTTCCTTTTCACACCATTTAATCCAAAGAAAGATATAATAGCCATCTACCACGATATTTTGAAGATTTAGAGCACAAACTAACCATTAGTAAACAAAATGAAAATTGCTACAGCAGTAGTTGCCAAAAGAAATCACGTTTTGCACAATAAATGACGTGCCGCAAAACAGTAACTGCAAATATATCATTTGATGCGAAATTGTGACGAAGAAGCAAAGAAGCAAGGTAGCTTCAAAGACAAAACTCGATTTCAAAGAGTGATAACATGCAACAATGATAATTGGGAAACAAATTATATACCGGGGGTGTCCCAAAAAAATTAAACAGATTCGGTTGGGCCTACCAATGAAAATTTAGCTTTAATCATTGGCCAATCATTTGTAAAACGTTCCTCGATAAGTAACTCGAACATAGATACCTTGCTAATTGATTTTGGTGCCTTCAGAGTTGAACAATTAAACTTCAAATTTGTCACCATCTCCTAACCAGAGCACTGGTGTTTGTTTGCCCAAAGCAAATTCCTGAAGCACAGCCAAATTTAGATTTTTTTTGATATATAATACTTTATAATTTAAGCAAATTTTGCCATTGAAATCATCAAAAACAACGATTTTTCTGTTACCTGCTTCAAAATATGGGCATGTCACGTGACCTGTGAGTTCTATTGTTCAAATTTTTTTTCATCAAAATGTAGCTAATAGATAATTAGTACTAGCAATAACAATAGTCAGTAAGTGCGGCGTATAGGTTTTTGCACAAAGTGGAAACAGACAACAAACACAGCATTTGAACAATGTATTATCATGACATTCCACCATGAAATAAAAAACAATTATCATGCTATATTTGGCTATTGATGTAAATACAGTATGTGTATAATCAAGACAGAATTATGTTTGGTAATAATGCGAAATATCTAAAGCTGTTTTGTTTAGTTCATTAAGTAAATTGTCATTGCAGTCTTGTATTGCATCATGTGTAAATCTTTCTGTGAAGATCTTCATCTGAACTGTGTTTTATTGTGGTAACTATTGCAAGTTTGATGGTATACATACAGTACGTGGTGAAGGTAAATCTTTATTGTGAAGTGACGCAACCCCAGCTGCAAGTCGAGGGTGCTATTTTGCATCATGTTCACATGAAGTTGTAATCTTTTCAATATAACTGGAAGTGATTTCTCAAGAAAACTGACACTGTCTTTTCCAAGGTACACCTCATCAAACTGAGATCCACAATGTGTTTACATGCAAAATTGTTGCCAAGGCAGTTCAATTCTTTAATGCCTCTGAGGCATTGAAATATTTTTGAGGCATTGAATTATATTTCTATAAAGGCATTGAAAGTTCTGGCATCAGATGAGGAGTTTAAGTGGGATATTTCTGCAAAGTTTNTCTTCATCTGAACTGTGTTTTATTCTGGTAACTGTTGCAAGTTTGATGGTATACATACAGTACGTGGTGAAGGTAAATATCTGTATTGTGAAGTGACGCAACTCCAGCTGCAAGTCGAGGGTGCTATTTTGCATCATGTTCACATGAAGTTGTAATCTTTTCAATATAACTGGAAGTGATTTCTCAAGAAAACTGACACTGTCTTTTCCAAGGTACACCTCATCAAACTGAGATCCACAATGTGTTTACATGCAAAATTGTTGCCAAGGCAGTTCAATTCTTTAATGCCTCTGAGGCATTGAAATATTTTTGAGGCATTGAATTATATTTCTATAAAGGCATTGAAAGTTCTGGCATCAGATGAGGAGTTTAAGTGGATATTTCTGCAAAGTTATATACCAGGCATTAACATTTATTTTCATCTATTCCACCAAGATTTCATGTAAACAAATCAAATTTCCTTGCCCCTCAAAAATCTGGAATAAACATCTGACGAAATTGTTAATCACTTGCAACATCATTGAATATATACATTGGTCACAGTCCTCTTGATGACTGCTTTCATGACATATTTGACAGTGCTGCAGATAGAAAATAGGCCTATATTATATTTATAATGAAATCAAAATCTAGAAATAGCACCCTCGCATTTTTGCTTATCAATAGCATTTTTGCTTATCAATAAATACCGCCTTGAGAAAACTGGGGTGGACATGTCCACCCCATGGCGACGCCTTCGTATATGAAGCATACCCATTTTAAGTGGAAGATTTGATCAATAAGCTGCAAAAAAGAAAATTGTTTTCAATTTCTTAAAAGGTGTCCGAAACGTTTTGTTGGAGGTTTTTGTCCGAAAGTTTTCAGTCAGAAACATTTGGATGTTAACGTAAAAAAGTGTTATGTTTTAATTAAACAATTGCCAAAATTTCAAGATTCAATTAATGTTGAATTTTAACTTTGAGGTGTTGGATAAAAGATCAAATTAAACTTAGGGATGTTGATTNGAAAACTGGGGTGGACATGTCCACCCCCTGGCGACGCCTTCGTATATGAAGCATACCCATTTTAAGTGGAAGATTTGATCAATAAGCTGCAAAAAAGAAAATTGTTTTCAATTTCTTAAAAGGTGTCCGAAACGTTTTGTTGGAGGTTTTTGTCCGAAAGTTTTCAGTCAGAAACATTTGGGTGTTAACGTAAAAAAGTGTTATGTTTTAATTAAACAATTGCCAAAATTTCAAGATTCAATTAATGTTGAATTTTAACTTTGAGGTGTTGGATAAAAGATCAAATTAAACTTAGGGATGTTGATTATCCTAACTAGCTGTTAACGAAGTTAAGTGAGTGCAGCTCAATTCGCCGCAGGTGTGTGCCCCTCATAAAGGTGGGTTTTGCGCGGGAAAGCTAGAGTTTGAAAACAATCAAAAATATTGATTCGATTTCCGGGGTGAGGTACTTAACCCACCTTTGTACAGGAGTTTTCCCCAAGATTTTGATTACCCACCCACCCTTAGGATGACGTCATACCCTGTTAAGCATAGAATTTCAAGAGGTTTCTCGCTTAGACCCAATTTAAGGGGCTTCTTACCGAAATTAGACACTGTTTCAGGGACTT
>REGM01000153.1:787533-810151 GCA_004194415.1 Aurelia aurita | reverse complement strand
TAAGGGGAAATATACCCCAGAGCGTATAAGGGGAAAGATTACCCCAGGTCGTATAAGGGGAAAGATTACCCCAAGCTGGATAAGGGAAAGAGTACCCCATTGCAGTTTGTTATTTCGTTGAAAGTTTCATCCTCAATTTCGATACGATTACGATCCCACAAGCTGCCACACAACGTGTCTTTTGTGCTTACAATTCTGCCTAGTAGTTGCATGATAGTATGTATATTGATCAGGTCATTGATTCATAGTCCGTCGAGCAGTAGAGGCGTTGGGCGTTAACAACTATTGTTCTCCAATACAATAAGATCAGGGATTTGTGTCCAAGAGTCGCTACATCACAACAATGTCTATGATTGAGGAGACCAGGGCGTTTGCAGTATGGACCAAAACCCAAAAGTTCTGGTTTGGTGGTGGAGGCAAATTTGGACTTTCAAGATTAATATTCCAACTCTCATTACACCAATATCAACAAAGAAAGTATTTATCTTCTAGTTAACTATCGAGGAGTACTTCAAAAATTATTGGGGGTTGATTTGACCTAAATTCTTATCGCTAGCCCCGATCAAATCTGTTAACTTTTTTGGGACACTCAGTAATAGAACAGAAACGCAGAATACCAATATTTTTGTCATTAATTTTCAAGCCCTTCAGACAATACCAATAATACAGATAATCCTTTCCTGCTATGGATTGCACGTAGTTTATATATCTTGTTGTCTGTTTTTTTTATTGTTTTCATTGAATAACAAAACAAGATTATAGCGAATGTTGACATTGCTTCGTTTTCAAGGTAACATATTTCATACGCTTAACTCAGTTTAGTTTTTAGACACTTCACAAACTTTTGAAGACTGATATTTTGTTGAATGAGTATAATGTTCAATACTGTCTGTACGGTATCTGTGAATTATCCATATACATTCATAATTATGTGAACTGTTGCTTAAGTACCGGGTGTCTCAAAATGATGTATCGGCGTTTGAAAAATCCGCAAAATTTGGTTTTACTACTTCTCTGTAAAGTGTTTTATTTTTTAGTTTTATCAAAGGCCAAATAACTTTTTACAATAATAAAAATTATGCAAAATTATGCGAAGGACTTTGAAATGATAGTTTGAAATCCCACATTTTGAGCCATATGCTTTGGAAGTCATTGAAAATCTTGCCCAATATTCTTAATCTTACGATTTCACATTGACTTTCGATTCGTACATGATCACCAGATTAATTCTTAGCGCATTCAACCATGTTAAAGAATTCAACTGGATGGAGAGACAGATCTATTTAGAATTATGTGCAATTTCGTAGTATGATTCAAAGCCAGGTAGTGTTATATTCGCACTGTGGCTTACTCCCTCCTTGCCAAACCGATTAAGACACAGAGAGTGCTGCGGAGGCGCAGCTGTTTGGCTAGGAGAGTTGGAGCGAGCTGCCACTGAGGGAGGGGGGCGGGCCGATTTTTGGTCTAGCTGTATGTTGTTTCTTCAGAGTGACCAAATGCAAGATTTGCGAGGGTTTTATGCTCTTAGGCACGCGGGGGATTGGCACTAGCCCCAAGAGAATGTTTTAGAATTCTTGTTTTATTATAGGATTAATTTGTTTGTCGAAAATCGCGAGCACGCCCCAGTGAGAATAGCTAATAAAACCTCACAATTTCACTGATTGGAAGCCTTTGAGAGGATAATATATTTTCCTAAATTTACCACGCAACACCTCAACAAGGAAAATTCAATAGTCATTGAATTTTCGAATTTTGGCCATTTGTCAAACGCCGATACATCATTTTGGGACATCCTGGTTGAATAATAGATGACAACTTAAGCAATAAAATTGCGAACTACAAGGTTGCCATTAAATTCAAGCTCACCAATAAACAACCACATACCCGATGTCTCAAAAAAGTACCCCCTTTTGACTGGATAAAGAAATAAATCGATGAGATATCGAGTAAAAAAACTGAATTTGCTAATCTTCAACTCAAATGCACGTTCCTTGCATTTATAAATCGTCCACCAAACACAGGAGATAACTAGTGCACAAAGTCAAAATTTAGAGTGCACCTGAAACCAGCGGTTTTGAAAAGGGCCTAGTCTTGCTTCTTCGACTTCATGGGCATTGTCCACAGGAATTTTAGTTTTTAGTTTTTAAGTTTGAAAAGAATTCTACTTTGAGGTTTTTCAATTGTTGTTGAAATCACTTTTCTTGTGAGGAAAAAATCATTCCTTACATTCCATTGAGAAGTTATATGTATCAAAGAATAGGAAAAAGGAGCACATGCACGCTTATTTTTGAGATGTGGCAGGAGTTTATTTTTTTTTCTACATTGTTCTTCCAGTCATTTAATTAAAGACAAATGACGGATAAATAGCGCCTAGTTTAAAAATAGGACAGAGGAGGTTTGCGTGGCTTCAATTTCCAGTACATTTGATTATTTCTCTATGTCATCCAATNAGGTCTGCGTGGCTTCATTGTCCAGTACATTTGATAATCTCTCGAGGTCATCAAATACAATGGAATACAATAGGCTATATTTGGATTGCCCAGGCCCCTGATTTAAGTCGCCTTATATCTCCGTCATTTGTCTTTAAAGTCGTGGCTAAACGTCATAATTCTTTTGAAAGGCAAAAACTAAAACTAAATGTTTAAAATTCAATTTGGAAAATGCCTATGATATCGAATCATGGCTTGACCCTTTTTCAAAACCTCTGGTTTCAGGTGGACACTAAATTTTGACTTTGCAAGTTCATATCACCGGAGTTTGTTGGACGATTCACAAATACAAGGTACATGTACTTAAGGTTACTGTACCCCTTCAGGAGGATACAATTTTTTATCCAATCAATTTTTGGATTTTTGATATTTGGATAGCTCACACATCTACCTACAATTTCTGACAATTTAAAGGAATTTTCCTTTATTTTTCAGTCAATTATATGCAATTTAAAGTTAGGTCTTCCCAGTTAGGATAATGTTGTTTACATTAGGAGGAAAATGTTGGATGACTTGAGGTTCAAGGTTTTAAGTGCGTTTGATTTCCTGTTGAATTCATATTGCGGTTTTGATACCCATTACGCTATTATAAACTCTGCATTAAATACATAAATGAGGCTATCTGTATTAAGGGGAATGGAACGGGGAATGGAACGGGGAATGGAACGGGGAATGGAACAATGATTAACTTGAGCAACATTTTGACCAACCTCTTGAACTTTGCTTAATCTGTGGTCAATTATCGACAACAGGGAGTTCTACTCTAAGAAACTATTTCAGCGCTTCGCTGAAAATCAGATTTTCACCGACCAATGAGTATTCATACAGTTCCCTGTACCCAACGGCTTGACTTAATTGGCTAAGATTTGGCAGACAAACAGAAATAGCATAGGGTTACCAAACTGTGTCTCAGTTTTGAGAAAAATTGAGTGGTCAAAATTTAACTTGGGAATGAAGTTCAAAAGGAGGCCCGGGGGGAGGGCAAAATTGTTTGATTAATTATTCAGGGGTGAAAGTCTGATTTTCGCCTTTTCCGGTGTATAGGGCACAATTCTTTAATATTTGTATCCTTTTTGGCTCATAAATACTCTCCATTTAATGACAAGTCGAATGATGTATAGTTCAGCCGTGTTATGTTGCATGCGTGACAATCAAGAGAAAACACGGAGAGTGGTTACTGAAACCTTCAGTTGAAGATTGACGAATATAGTGGTGCACTCGGAAAGTCCCGATATCTTATTGTTTTGTTCCGTTTTCCAGTCAAAACGGTGTACTTTTTTGTGACACCCGGTAGAAAGTTAATATCAGTTCCGGTGTGCTATAGCGTCAACATTTAATAAAGAAATCAAAACCATTGTCTGGAACAAATGTAGTTATAACGAATGAATTTATCGAGGCTTGTTTGTAAATATACAAATGAACATTTATGCTGGTCAGAAACTTTCCGTCTACCCTGTATATCTCGTCAGTAGCTTTGCATCGTTATTCGAACAAGTCAGGTACCTACTGCTTTTTGCATCTGCTATTATTTCATAATCTGTAGATCAAGAAAAAGACACACACGATCCAGACCCGCAAACTTTTGTAACCACTGAAGACCCCACTCAAAGATTAAAGTGGATCGCTCATTTAGAATTTACGCAAAACCACATAGCGGGGGATTTGACTTGGGATAAGGTAAGTACTCGTTTCTTTTTCGTAGATTATGATTTGATTTCTTGCCTTTAAAATGTATGAGGTCATTCTGCCGAATTTCAGTCTGTGGTATGATTCCGTGAGTAAAGTGATACTTATGTACTGCAAAAAGTAGCTACATTTCACTAATCATAAGAACTTTTGCACTCTTTGCTGCCATTTCTATTTAACTTTTATATGCACATTCTCTTCCAGTAGGAAAAAACTTTGAATCGGTTCCGATCTCTGTAAAGCCCACCGGGAGGGTCAATGCAACGAAGATGTCATCATAGTCAGTTTTCTCTATTGTCAACCAAGTGTTTTTTTGTCAAGAATGCATGTTACTAAATGTAATAATTTAATTTAATTGGGCCACCAGTTCACAGTAACTTATCAATATTTGATCTTATTATTCATGTATTTTCATCCTATATAATCTATCACTGTTTGTATCGTAGATAAGCTGGCTTTTCTTGGGCCGTGTGAATTATTTTTTAATAAGCGTTTATTGTATCAGGTTTGGTATTTTGGAAAGGAAATTTAATTGAATTGAACTGAATTCTGCTACCAAGTGAGCCAGAAAGAAGTTCCCACTTTTGAAAATTAATAGCACCAAGAGTACTTGATGGATTTGAATGAATCGAATTCTACTTAAAAGCCAAAAGACCGAAGTATTTTTGTGAGTTTTCTTGTGTTTTTATGAGCACTAACAATATACCAGGTGTCCCAAAAAGTACTCCTGTTTGAAAAATCATCAAAAGTTTGATTACATGGCCGATCTTTAAATTTGTTTCTTTGGCAATTAGATAAAAAACAAAGTTAATTTCTCAAAGTTTTAGAAATAGCAAGCTTAGCTCTTTTTAGGGCTGCCTGGTTTTGAAGCATGCTGCAAAAAACCCTGATAATTTCCAGCTCAATTTCTTTGCGCATATTTAGCTTTTAATTTGGTCATAATGACACAAATAAATGCACACTAGCATCAACCTCGTACCCAGTGCCAATGAAGGTTTTCTGTAAATTACAACGCCTAAATTTACCCTGGATCCTGTTTGGCTATTCTGCTGTTTGCTTGGTTCCTTTGGAAACAAAAGAAATTTCTCACCTTGAAGAAGTTGCGTTCAGTCGATTTAAAGAACGCTCGAGCAGCTTAATATCACAATGAGTGGTGTTCGAATCATGGAATATCTATTTCGAATTGTCAATTATTGGATTTGAAAGTACCTGCTGTCAGCCTAATTATTCAAGAGCTTTATCAAGCATTTGAAGAGCATCATGAAACTAGAACTGAAACTCAAACTCAAATCTAATGGCATTGATGGCCCTTTGTATCTTCTTATTAGATTTTCTCTCTGAGAGATTTCAACGTGTCGTATTGAATGGTAAAACGTCTTCGTGGGAGCGTGTCTCAGCAGGTGTTCCACAGGGATCTGTCCTTGGACCATTCTTCTTTCTGGTTTATATCAATGATCTTGCCGAGAATGTCTCATCCTAAGTAAAGCATTTTGCTGATGATACCTCTATGTTTCAAATTGGTACAAGTGCACTTAAATGGCACAAAATACTGTCCTAATTATCAATAATTAGTTTCTATTCATTTAGTTCAAAATTTGGTATCAAATACATGTGGGACTTGCTAATTTTGAATCTGACAGAAATGTTGCAAAACAGTTGTCAGAAAAGTGTCAGAAGTACATTGCCATTGGACAAACCTTGTACTTTTATACAAACTATGTTTTGGAACTGTTTATCTAGAATGTTAAAAACAATTTTTGAACGTTCTTTTACCACCAGTGACATGTATGCAATAAATTGACACATACTACGGTGTTCCTTATTGAAACTTTTATGACTGAACAGCATGGACATTTTGATTTCATTATTACGATTTTTCCATCTTTTGTGTCATAGTTGTGTCAACTGGCAAATGGGCTCCAATCTGAAACAAATTGTAACTCAATCCACTCAAAGATAAAGTTCCTAAGATTGTGCCAAATAACAAGACCTTTTAAAAGGAGATGGTTAGGCATCTAAATGCAAGTGATTATTAACTGATAGAAACTACCACTGAACTGAAATTCTAGTTAGAAAAATAAATTTTGGATGATGCTCTGCATTTCGATCACTACCTTTTCTCATCTTTCCCTCAATTATCGGAAACCGGTTGACATCGGCATCATATTGTTAGAACCTATCACTTAGAAAATATTGAGGAGATCTATCCATTATTTGATAATTAAGCAAAATATTAATTAGCTTTTGCTCACAATGCCAAATTAGAAAGAACCTATGCTGAACTAAATTGTCTTGAAAACCATTTTGCGTCGATGTGCCATATGTTCAATTTTTCATTTCTCTATCTAGGCACTTGCAACCTTTTTGCAAGTTCCATGCCTTTTTCATTAATCAAACACTTGGCCTTTTACTCTTATGTAATTGTGACAATAACATCAAGAAAGTGGCTTTACTCCCTTCATCCTTACTTTCTTGCTATTTCTTATCAAAAGATGCTACTTTAGAAACCAAATCACTTCAGTTTAAAGTGGGACTCCTTTAAATTCAACACTCCAAGCAAATCCTTCCATGTAAAAACATTTATTCACTGTTTACTATTAATACCGCAAAAGCATTCAGCCAATGTAACGAATGCGAACTACTTTGCTTAGTTAAAGTTTACCTACGTTGGGGTTATTTATGATTCATTGTTGTGCTGTTTATGTCCTCCAACGAAGGATTTTTAGAAAAGATATGCGAGAGGTTTGATTAAATTTGAGAAATTTTGCATGCAAATATGCTTTTCTGTCCATGCTAGGCACATGATAGATATTGAACCATCTGTCCGAAACGGAATAAATAGATGAGAAATGTTGTCAACAACGAAACAAATGTTTTCATCTGCGACAAGAATACAGACAACCCGGAGCCAGTTACTATAATATCAACTCATACATATGAGCTGGTATGTTTAGCCATTACAGTCAATTTTTGCCAGTTGGTACAATGTTAGGAAACTTGATCATGGAATGAAATCAGATAACGTTTGTTCAACAGTACAGTTTGTGCCATTACATACAAATAATTTGCTACGAATAATACTGAATTAGAAGCTACCATTTCTACGTTTTTCTTTTTAAGAAATTTAGGGACAATCAAATAAATGGAATCTTTTATGCTTTCTCTTACTTTCTGCTAACATAGTAAATAATGTGCAAACTTTACAACTTGCAACAAGGGTGCTAAGTTCATCAAAAGCTAGTTTGAACTATATTTCTTGTGTTCCCTTTTGCATTTTGCAGCACTTTTGTGACCATAAGATTTTGCAGCCAGAACAAGTCAGACAGACCTGGTTTGAGCCTACAATCCACACAACATGAGCTACTCTTTGTATATATGCAGCACTAAATTTGACGTCATTCTTTGACTTAAAGTCAGCATAACAAAAATTTATCATTTATGAAATATAGTTTGAATTTGAGAGCTTCAGCTCTTCGATCAGGAGCACATTAATATGTGGAATTTGAGTACATTTCCGCGATTTTCGTGACATGCTCTTCGAACTTGTATGTTGCAAATTAGATCAGCATGTCCAAAATCTATCCTGTAGCATGATATAAAGTTAATTCAAAGAAAATCTACTGTTTAGTACCTGTTTTAGCATTCTATGCCATGTTGGTGTTCGTTCCAATTTTGTGACATATGTTTTGCACAATTGTTGTCAGATTCAAAATTAGCAGATCCAAAAAACATGTTGCACCAACAATAGTGCTTATTAAAGAAGCACTACTTATAGGTAGTTTGGACAATATTCTGTTCCACTTTGGTTCATTTGTGCCATTCTCCGTGATAAAAATTCTGGAGTCTTGTGCGAAAACACCAAGTCATGATTGTACCTAATTTTTCACAAGGTTTTAACAAAACTATTGTGAAATAAGACCTTAGCAAGACCATTATCGATAATTAAGACACAAATTTCGAAATTGTTGCCATATTTGAAATCAGCAGGTACAAATTGTACTTTGTACAAAATTTGGAGCCAATCGGATGAACACTACTTGTTGTTAATTATGAGAGTATTTTGTGCCACTTAAGTGCACTTGTGCCACTTTTGTGACAAAATTTTGAAAAACTGTCTCCAGATTTGAAATCAGCAAGTTCATTATGTACTTTGTACCAAATTTGGAGCCAATCGGATCACCTTAATTTTTGGTTGTTTGTCCGTGTGGGACCATATATTCTGTCCCACTTTACTGCACTTGTGCCTCTTTTGTGACATGGTTTTAGAAAAGCTGTTATGAGATATGAAATCAGCAAGTCCAAAATGTCCTTTGTGCCAAGTATGGTCCAAGTTTGATGAACACTACTTATTGTTAATTAGGAGAGCATTTTGTGCCATGTAAGTGCACTTGTGCCACTTTTGTAACAAAATTTTGAAAAACTGTCTCCAGATTTGAAATCAGCAGGTCGAAGTTGTACTTTGTACCAAATTTGGAGCCAATCGGATCAACTTAATTTTTGGCCGTTTGTCCAAGTGGGACAAGATATTTTGTCCCACTTTACGGCACTCATGCATCTTTTGTGACATGGTTGAAGTTATGAGATATGAAATCAGCAGGTCCAAAATGTACTTTGTGCCAAGTATGGTCCTAATTGGATGATTACTATGTGTTGCTACTTAGGAGAGTATTTTGTGCCATGTAAGTGCACTTGTGCCACTTTTGTGACAAAATTTTGAAAAACTGTCTCCAGATTTGAAATCAGCAGGTTGAAGTTGTACTTTGTACCAAATTTGGAGCCAATCGGATCAACTTAATTTTTGGCCGTTTGTCCAAGTGGGACCAGATATTTTGTCCCACTTTACGGCACTCGTGCCTCTTTTTTGACATGGTTGCAGTTATGAGATATGAAATCAGCAGGTCTAAAATGTACTTTGTGCCAAGTATGGTCCTAATTGGATGATTACTACGTGTTGCTACTTAGGAGAGTATTTTGTGCCATGTAAGTGCACTTGTGCCACTTTTGTGACAAAATTTTGAAAAACTGTCTCCAGATTTGAAATCAGCAGGTTGAAGTTGTACTTTGTACCAAATTTGGAGCCAATCGGATCAACTTAATTTTTGGCCGTTTGTCCAAGTGGGACCAGATATTTTGTCCCACTTTACGGCACTCGTGCCTCTTTTGTGACATGGTTGAAGTTATGAGATATGAAATCAGCAGGTCCAAAATGTACTTTGTGCCAAGTATGGTCCTAATTGGATGATTACTACGTGTTGCTACTTAGGAGAGTATTTTGTGCCATGTAAGTGCACTTGTGCCACTTTTGTGACAAAATTTTGAAAAACTGTCTCCAGATTTGAAATCAGCAGGTTGAAGTTGTACTTTGTACCAAATTTGGAGCCAATCGGATCAACTTAATTTTTGGCCGTTTGTCCAAGTGGGACCAGATATTTTGTCCCACTTTACGGCACTCGTGCCTCTTTTGTGACATGGTTGAAGTTATGAGATATGAAATCAGCAGGTCCAAAATGTACTTTGTGCCAAGTATGGTCCTAATTGGATGATTACTACGTGTTGCTACTTAGGAGAGTATTTTGTGCCATTTAAGTGCACTTGTGCCACTTTTGTGACAAAATTTTGAAAAACTGTCTCCAGATTTGAAATCAGCAAGTTCATTATGTACTTTGTACCAAATTTGGAGCCAATCGGATCACCTTAATTTTTGGTTGTTTGTCCGTGTGGGACCAGATATTCTGTCCCACTTTACGGCACTCGTGCCTCTTTTGTGACATGGTTGCAGTTATGAGATATGAAATCAGCAGGTCTAAAATGTACTTTGTGCCAAGTATGGTCCTAATTGGATGATTACTACGTGTTGCTACTTAGGAGAGTATTTTGTGCCATTTAAGTGCACTTGTGCCACTTTTGTGACAAAATTTTGAAGAACTGTCTCCAGATTTGAAATCAGCAGGTTGAAATTGTACTTTGTACCAAATTTGGAGCCAATCGGACCAACTTAATTTTTGGCCGTTTGTCCAAGTGGGACAAGGTATTTTGTCCCACTTTACGGCACTTGTGCCTCTTTTGTGACATGGTTGAAGTTATGAAACATGAAATCAGCAGGTTCAAAATGTACTTTGTGCCAAGTATGGTCCTAATTGGATGACTACTACGTGTTGCTACTTAGGAGAGTATTTTGTGCCATGTAAGTGCACTTGTGCCACTTTTGTGACAATATTTTGAAAAACTGTCTCCAGATTTGAAATCAGCAGGTCGAAGTTATGCTTTGTACCAAATTTGAAGCCAATCTGGGGACCTTTATTTTTTGGTCATTTTTTTGTGTGGGGACCAGATGGGGACGCAAAGTCGGAAAGGGTTAAGCTGGATTTAAGTGCGATGTTTCATGCAAAACTTCTCCCACTTCAACTCCAGTTCAGTGTTTGCATTGCGCACAGGATTCCCTCTCGCAGCGCATCCGCCATCTTCCAGAAAAGTAGCGCGCCGTCCCAGACCTCTGTGGAAAGGTCTATTGCTCTAAACTTCATTATGACGTCAGATCAAAATGGCACACAGTTTAGAAAACAACAGCGAAATTCGGAATCTACATAGAAAGTTGACCCGAAAAACTCCAAGAGCGTAAAATAGGTAGAGCAGTAGCATTGGATTTCCTTGCGCCAACAAATGTTACCTACTGAAAAGTGTCGTTAAACTTTTGGGCACGACTGTCTTTAATTTGTATTATTTTATGTTCATCAACTTCATTTATCTCTTTTGTGCGCCAGTCCCATGAACTGGATGGTAGATATACAATGGTTGGTGCTTGTTAGCTTTGGAGCTCAGTTAATTTTGAATTTGCTTCACTAAATTGTTTCCATGCTTTGAGTATGAATTTACATGCACTTCTGGTAGCCGATGATGGCACAATATAGGCGTCGAATCTCTGCAAAACTTTAAAATTAAACGTGTAAAATGTTATTGCCCCATTCTTTCAAATGAATTGCTCAAAGGGAACTTTTGGTAATTTGCCATAATTCCAGTGAGAGCATTTTTGATATCATCATTATTTTTGGAATTACAGCGTTTATATGTTTTATGAAAGGATGTATTAGAGGAAGTATCTAAAGTTTTGACAAACATTAAAAGCACCATAAATTCTAAACTGATTGAGGAAAATCAATAGGATCAATACAAGAAATACTCAGTTTTCGAAGGTCTACAAGATGGTATCCAGCAAAAGTTTGTAGCTTTTATGGTTTACGATTTAGCAATTTGATGACGTCACAACTTAAAAATTATCAGAAATCTAAAAACGCTGTAATTCCAAACATAATGATGATATCAAGAACTTTCTCACAGGGATAATGGCAAATTACCTATAGTTTCCTTCGAGCAAATCATTTGAAAGAATGGGACATTAAAATTTTACACAATTAATTTTAAAGTTATGCAAATATTCAAAGCCTATGCTTGATGGTTCCCGTAGTTACTTCTGTGTGGATTAATTTTGTTGATTTCCCAGTGCTTTTCTTTTCTCACGGCCAATGAGTTATGACCAGATGTGTGCAGTATTGCGTGAATGACACATAAAAATATCAACATTTTAGGAGCGCACATTAGAATAGGATCGCACATTTTTACGTTTACATTGTGACACCTACTTTAGTTTGCCTTGAAAAACCCAAGACTCACAAGTCTTTACGTTCTCGTTCTTTCTTCATTCATATAGGTAAACAATTTACCAAGATCAGACAAGCTGAGAGAGCTAGTGTACTCGGGAATTCCACACAGCATGAGGATGCATGTACGTATATTTCTCTCGCAGAATGTTCCGTTCACTTATCTAATATCTTTTATCAGATTTCACAAGTTTTGCAATTCTGCTGACACTTGCAAAAGCCTGTTGACAATTTTCTTGTACCACTTGTGCCTAAAAAGGCTCCATTGTTTTACTTTTATTGCGAAATGGCCTTTTCATCGAGCATTTTGAGTTACTTTGTCAAAAAGGAGGAGCTTCATCGTGTCTTTGATGCTTGTTCAGTTGAAATCGGCACAGTGCTAGCTGAGGTATTATCAATCGAAATAAAACATTTCCTTAACTACAAATACATCGGGCAGTAATTGTGCATATTCAACAAAATCGATGCATGCTACAGAGAATATTTTATGTTGGTTTTCAGCCGTCAGGGCTCAAATCAAAACAATTTCGCAATTCTCAAATGGAGATGAATTTTTTGTTCCTTCAAGTCAAGGGAAATATTAGTGAATGCTTGTGGCTGAAAAGGAAGTCTGAGACTTGCAGAAGATAACGTTTGCGCCATCTAGAACGTATCTAGGTATGATTTTCTCAACAGCGACTTGAATTTTTAAAGTTGTTGAGATATTGTCGTGTGGCTATGAAAAAACGAATTTTGTATCACATGTATTGCGATATGTTCGTGCCATAGACCGCATTGGACTATACTGCTGCAGTCAGCCTATATACGAGCACTGTCTAGTTTATCTTACTATGTCCTATTTTTTCATAGTTACTGTAACAGTATTTTTCGCATGTCCGTTTTAACGTCCCCGCAAAACGTGGTTGAAAATCATCATGGCATGGACAAAACCGAAGTTTGAACAATGTATAAGAGGAGCTGAAGACCACGACTACTGGAGGCAAATAATGATGAATCTTCCACAGGAAGTAGTCTCCGAATGATGATGATTTTTCGCATATGTAGTGATGTTTTTAATTATTCTCTGTTATGGTTCGCAGCACAGTGCCCAAAATGGTGAATTGTCGACAAATGACTGTTATCAAAAACAGTCAAGCTCAAATTGATTTGATAGAGAAATGATTGGCAGTGATAATAAAAGACAAACTACGATTAGGTCTTCTTCAAAATTCAATTTCTCCGCTCACGCATGTCTGATTCTGATAATTCTCTCTCACTTTGATCGCATACATCTCATCATAATTTTTCTATAATTTCATCTTTAAAGATAGCAATTATTTTGCGGATTGTTCTGAGTGATAAGTAGTACTGTAATTGAGGATGGAAACCGTGAATTGTGTACAAAACGGGGCTGGTGTCGTCGAAAAGATCTAATAGTTAACTGCAGTATGCCCCAGGTACATCTACCAAAGATTTGTGCAGCAACATTCTGCGAAAATCTCATGGCCATTTCAAAATGCGTGGTCTTTTTGTTTCTTCTCTTCTTGACAAAATCTGTATTTAAAAACAAAGGACTTAAGTTTAAACTGATTGTCTGCTTTCGAAGAAGTAAAATTTTAGAAAATGGAAGAGGTTCAAACGCAGCAACCATTAAACGGCTAGTGCCGTTTTGGTACACCTTGTGTTGATAAGAAAAGTTGAAGAATAATATTATTGGAGCCTTGGAAATTTGCAAGAGAAACAATTGTAACAACAGTTTAGATAATGGTATTTGTATTTTAGCCTGTACCGGGTGCTCCAAAAAAGTATCCACGATTGGAAGGCCACGATAAATCGTATACTGCGCTGATTTTGAAGATTAGCGATTTAATCTATAGCAAAAATCCCAAATTATGCTCGGGATTTTTACTTTTTATTTTTCGGCTGCTTACTGCTCACGTTTTAAGTGGTTTTTTGAAAGTTGTTGGTCTGGAGACATCCAAAATCGATCGAAAAACGTCCGTTAAATTCTCTAAAGACCGAGCAAGACAATACAATAGGGAACTATGCTGGAATTGACGTGGGAATTAAGAAGTGGCTGAGCTATGACCAAGTGCACATGCGGTCACTCGATTCTTGCACAATCTTTTAGTGTTGCTTTTGTCAATTCAAAAACCTTCGCACATCGTCAAAATTGGTTCAGTGTACGATTTATCTTAGCCTGTCAAAAGTGGATACCTTTCCCTTCTGGCGCACCCGGTAGTGTTGACAAAGATTCTGGACACAAAAGAGTGTACACAAAATGCATGTAGTGTAAACTATAGACCTGTAGTTCTATTTCTAGTTATGTAATGTATT
The DNA here is from genome assembly GCA_004194415.1 of Aurelia aurita. Lineage (NCBI taxonomy): Eukaryota > Metazoa > Cnidaria > Scyphozoa > Semaeostomeae > Ulmaridae > Aurelia > Aurelia aurita. The sequence continues at coordinate 796,005 of REGM01000153.1, read as the reverse complement.
TGAGTTTGAACAACGAGAAAAAAAGCTCAGAAACCGTTTTATGACGCGTTAATTATGACACTGGGCCTAATAGGAATAAAACCAACACACTTTATTTAGCACTGCACATTCTCCTACGTAATACGTAAGAAAACAATCCTGTGCATCCAGTTGGGGAGGATTTATAACAAAGAGCATTCTTCCGAAGTCAAAAGTAAACATATATTTCCCATTCGGAAATTTGCATGAGAAATTATGCACCTGAGCTGCTGATGGTTTTTTTATGTGACAGAGACGGTACTGATGCGGGAATTTATACTTATGCTAGGTGGCTTTTAAAAAGCAAGACTCGGCAATAGATGTTGTCAATCTAGTCGCAGTGGGCACAATTAAGGGATCATGAGGAATTAGGACTTCAAAATATGATGACTTGCTGAAATGAAGACTAAAAGTCCTAAATAGTCAGAAAGGGCCAAAAACAACTTTTCTCACAAAATATCAAGATCAGGATTTGATTTTGCAATGAAATCCTTTGTAGTCGGTCTTAAAGTGCCACTAAACCTTTTGGGGAGTTTGGCTTATTTTAAAGATCAATCTTCGAGCATCGTCACACAATCATTCTTTTTTTATTTTGCGAAAGGGTTTCGCCGCTATGGGCGATTTTACAACACCCACTCGCGGTCAACGGCCGGGATTTTAGGGTGCTGGGAACCAGTCAGCCTTTTACGTCATCCCGGGAATGATGCAATCATTGTTCAGCAATCCACACAAGAAGTTCAGTTGAAGAAGAAGGAATCGAACAGAATCGAGCAAGGAATCGTGTGCGTTTTTTCTGTTCTTTTATTATGGCATCCTCGAACGATGATGGCTCTTCAGCAAGTGGGCATTCTCTCACATTTTCAACGAACGACTATCAAGATTAGGACGTGGAAGTCGAATAAGAAGTTGAGGGTGCGAGAGCAGCAGCAGCGGCTGTTTTAGGCCCAAAGACAGCGATGACAATATCTTGAAAATTATTATCGATTGAACATTGAAGCGAGAAACAAGACAAGCATGAGAATACACAATAAGCGAGACTAAGGCGTTTTCAACGAATTGATTGATCAGATATATGGTAAGTATGATTGCCTTCGATATGAGCTATCTATACCTGTTGTAATGTTAGAATAAATCGATTTATAATCAATGAACATGGATGTTGGCCTTAGGCCTGAGTGACTCCATATCAATAAGCAAAATATAACACAAGTTTGATTGTACTTGCCAAACCATGCGACTTTTAAAAAGTAATTTTGTATTCACAGAAATAATAAAATATTTCAGAAGACTTAATAAATCGCTAAGTACAGAACAGGAATTACCTGACAGGTATTCACTTATCCAGGATGTTTTAGGAAACTAGACATCAAAGTTTCATTTCCTGCCCACCCTGGTCCCAGAGAGCATGTTGAACATCTTTCTTTTCCTTTCATATCACTTTTATGCCAATTCTTAGTCTGGCAGACAGGGGTGTGAAGCCTAGTTTGATATCAGTCAGGAAATCCTGTGTGAAATGAAATGTGAACTGAACTAATTTTGTAATTAGCCTTTTTGCTCTCTCAAACATCTGATGGGAAACCTTTCAGCTAGGCTGATCAACTATAAACCTAAGCAAGCTTCATTAAAAATACTTGTGCAAATGTGGGAAATGTTCATTGGAAAGCTTGGAGGATTCTAAAGAGTGTTGGTGCTGCACAGAAATGGAGGGCTGTATGCTATGGTTTTTATCTTATGCTCTTATAACATTACAAATATTAGAATATTTTAATTTTTGCAGGGGAACACCCAAGAGACATGTCCTGTTTTCTTTCAAAACCTCCCTCATCAAAGGAATTTCCACAAGATGTCACAGTTTAGTCTGTCAGCAAGGTCGTATTGCAATGATGTCCTTGTTGGCCTTCCTGATTGCTGGTAGAAAGAACTTTGAAGAGAACTTTCCTGATTGTGGGCTATTATCATAATTTAATAATAATCAATGATGACATAAACTGAATTAGTTGTTAAAGGAAGTTTTGAAAAGAAATTACCTGTTTGTGTATTTTTATGATATTATTTGTTGCTGGAAAGGAACTTTCTCGTATGAAATAAAACCTTACAGTAAGATCTTTTGTAATTTGTTGTGAAATGCTATGAAACATTCTGAACAAAGTCTTTCATTGGGACAAAAATCTCTCCCAACTTTTCAGCTAAAATAATTGACCAAAATATAAAAAAAATGAAACACAATGCCTGCAAGATCTATATATAAACATACAATTTTTCACAAAAAAATGCCAGGTTTGAAAGAAGTACGTTTAAATTTTGATTTAAGAAACTCATTTATAAGTGGCCAGTACAGGATGGCCAAGAATTTAAGAAACTCTGCAACTACCATTGAGAATCACAAAGAAACTTGCAAATTCAAATGCATAAATAATGTCGAGAATTATATCGATGACAATCAAAGAAACAAATACAAATCTTGGACTCTAAATACAAAAAAAAAATTCTTCCTGACCTACTTTTCTCACAGAAAAACATGTTACTTTAATTCTGGCCAAAACTTTGTGAAAAAAAGAGTTTGCTACTTTATACAGGGATGTAATCCCCGTANATAAAAATACAATTTTTCACAAAAAAATGCCAGGTTTGAAAGAAGTACGTTTAAATTTTGATTTAAGAAACTCATTTATAAGTGGCCAGTACAGGATGGCCAAGAATTTAAGAAACTCTGCAACTACCATTGAGAATCACAAAGAAACTTGCAAATTCAAATGCATAAATAATGTCGAGAATTATATCGATGACAATCAAAGAAACAAATACAAATCTTGGACTCTAAATACAAAAAAAAAATTCTTCCTGACCTACTTTTCTCACAGAAAAACATGTTACTTTAATTCTGGCCAAAACTTTGTGAAAAAAAGAGTTTGCTACTTTATACAGGGATGTAATCCCCGTAATCCCTTCAGCAATGTGTGTTACCCCCATCTTATTTAGAAGAGCATTTCCCAGCAAAGGAAAAGGCATGTTGCAAACAAATTCTTCTTTGAAGTCCAATGATATGGTGAAGGGATATTATTTGTTTCTTGCAATTCTGTTTGACCTTTCAATGATATGCATCCAGAACACATACTGTAACTGTTCTGTGTCTTTGCCTCCTTCGTAATTGACTGAGGGGTATCCTACAACAAAGACATCATCTTGTAATACAACTGTAGATCTCCTTATAAAAGATACTTTTGTTTTGTTACATCAGGACAACCCATTTTAAGATGGTAAATAAAGCTACTTTCCTTCATAATTTCAAAATAAAAGTACTCTTCAAAACAGTATCATAAGAAATATTGTGAGAATGAAGGTCNGGGGTACTGTAAATTAGTATAACAGGATTATGATTGTAATTGGTAATAAGAAACTAAGAGCTTCTTGACACTTGTGCCTTATTTAATTAGAAAAGTAGAAATAGAAAAGTGAAAGTAGAGAAAATGTAATTGTTAGGGTAGAGACTTGAGATGTATCGTAACTTCTTTTCTAAACTGTATAGTAATTATTTTATGTTGATTAGGTTTATATATATGTGAGATTTTTTCATAACAGTATAATCTTTCATTTCATCATCAATCAAACCAACCCCAGATTTTTCCTTTAAATGATTCTTTCTACCCATGTTTGTAGATTGCTCTGAAAACAAACCAAGATTGTATCATGGGACCTCCAGTGGACAGAAGTTATCAACCTCCCAGAGATGTCAGGCCTCCAAACGAACGGCCAGCGCAAAGAATGGATGATGATGCTGAAAGAGAAGATGAATTTGATGAAATAGATTCACCAGCTCATCCACGCTCTGTTAGGCGCAGAACATATGAACGCAGTGTCTTTCAAAGGAACGTAAGCACTGTCGATGAAGTTATGGACCAAGCGACTGGATATGTCACTTCTTTCATGGCAGATAGGCTAGACGAAGATGGACTCAATGTTCCTGAGGATATGATGCATCTTAGAAAGAGAGTCAATAGGTAATTAGTGCAATTTTTCTGTTTTTTTGATTGAATTGTTTTATTTCACAGATCGCAAACTAATGTACAGTAAGTCAAAGTAAGTCTAGGTTGAATTATACAGTATATTTTGTACATTTTGAGTTTGTCTGCATTTCAAGCTAATAGTGTTGTTTATTTATAATACAACACTATTAACTCTTTGAAAATCTTGAACGATTTCAAATCTATACAATGCTAGAACCCTTTCTACAATATTTACTTAATTTAGATTTTGTTGGAGAACAAAGGAATCTTCTTTTTATATACTGTTAGTACAGTACAGTATGTACCGGTATATTCAGATAAAAACAAAGAATTGCTGTTTTTGAAGCAACCAATTTCTTGACTTTCTTTGTCATGAATCAGCAACCACTTGTCAGGCTGACTCAAAAAGATCTCAAACTCTAAGTTAAAGCCTTTATGCAACTGTAGACTTATTACAATTGTTGTAGTTTCACTCCTTGATTAGCTGATAATTGCTACAACTGCGACTCATTATCATTCAGTTTGAAAAATCAGCCAGAAATTGATGAATCTCGCTCCGATGCCGAGGGTCCGAAGAGCTAGGCCAATTCAACAGGATTCCCAATTCACTGATGCTGAAATGCGTCAAATTCCTGTTTTAATGTGGTAGCAGAGTAAAACAAAACCTACCAGTGCTAAGATAAGCACTTCTTCTCTATTGCTTCAAGATTCCTTCACTTTGATACTGAAAACCTGCTTTTTAACAGCCAAAGTGTTCTTTGCATTTCACCACAGCAATCTCTGTGATTTGATGTTGGGAGGCTAATCTTGAGATCAAGGTTGAAATATTGGTTGCCTGTTGGTCAGTTTGGAAAGTTTTTTGGAATGCTGCAATCTAATTGGTTGTGCCTGTTTTCCAGTGGTTTTGGCCGGATTTTCAGATGATTGGATTATCAGTCCCAGTTAAAATGACATGCCATCATCCAATTCAATAATTGTAGTGGAAACTAGGACTGAAGTCTAATGCAACTGTATCAAAAACAGGACAAGTGAAGTTGCAGCTCCTCCGCAGTGGCTGCAGAAACAGGGCGCAACTTTTTGGGACATGCTGTAGTGCTAATGTCTATGCATTCAAGAGTGATAGACTCTATTCAGAGCACATTTAACTTGAAGTAGAAACCAAACGAGAAAATTCATTGCTAATTTTTCTTCGATATTCACCTAAGAAGAACATGGTCTTAAAACTGCTTTTATGAAATCTAACACACCCTTTTTCAAAAAGCAGATATTTTCCCACTGCTTTTCGTGAAACAAATCAGGAAACGTTCTTTTATTTTCAGTGACACGGCCAGATGCCTTAGACAAATCGGAGATGACCTAGTACACAACATTGAATTGAATACATTATTAGACAAAATTACAATATCAAAGGACACTGCTTTTGAAACATTTGCAAGCATAGCAGCACAGATATTTAGTGATGGTGTCATCAACTGGGGTAGAATTGTGGCACTGTTTTATCTTGGTTATAAGATGGTAGTCAAAGTGCTATTTGATGGTGGCCTTTTGAAGACTATCATAAAATGGATATTGAGATTCATTAGTGAACGTTTGGTACAGTGGATTGCACAGGCAGGAGGATGGGTAAGTTTGATGGAGCTAATGTATGTCTCAAATTAGCTGTCAGATGAGATTTGTAATACGCAAATTACCCATACAGTTATTCACTTTGATTGTTGTTATTCGCAAATGTTTTCACCTGACATCTGATTTGGGAGAGACTATAGAGTAGTTTTATTTTACAGTACTGTAAGAAATTAAAGGTCCATTTTCATCTGACATCTAATTTGAGACAGGCTGTAGAGTAGTTCTACTGTATTTTACTAGAAGAGACTAATATAAAGGCCCACTTCCACTTTTTCCGTTTCGAATTTTGTTTCGCATCCAATCTGGAATCTCCAAACTATAAATTGCCATCCAGTTCCAATCAACTTTTCCAAGATGTTCGAACAAAGAGCTTTTGTTAGATTATCCAATGAAATTACTGGGATCTATACGTTGCACAATGCACCAATGAGCATGGTAGTGGGCTTCAATTTTGTCATATGCATCATCCTGATGGCTTCTTTTGTATGGGACATTTCTGTTTGCTGTCGGAATTCTGAAATTATGGGCCTTTAACATGGGACACAGGCTTAGTACTCAGATCTAATCTAGGCTTTGTGCAAAAGACTTCTGTTTGAATCTTTATTAGCGAAAGGCACGGTTTTATTCCAATAACACTTAAAATTAGGGAAACTTGTTTGGGGAGACCCATTATCTCTTATCCACAGAATTCATATTGTGCGAGTTGATAGACAATCTGCAAGGAACTAGTAAACAAGGATTCATATTTGACCTTTAAGCTATTCTACCAAAGAGTCTGGATATAACAATGTTTTTAGAAACTACTTTAACCACATGTGTGTCCTTTACCCATGCAAAAATATTGTTATCTTTGTGTGTCCTTTTGCCTGTGACTATAAAGTAATATTTTTATTTCCCTGTGTCTGCCCGGTAAGTCCCCTGTCGTTTCTCGTTTCGCTTTCCTCCCCGTCGTTTGCTCTCCGGGTGGAGAAAGGTAAACAAGAAGACGTACTTTCTTGTCACAAGCAAAAGGACACACAAAGATAACAATATTTTTGCACAGGTAATGGACACACAAAAGGTAAGTAACCTATGCTGTAACATCACTCAATCAAACATTTCCTATAAAAATGAATAAAAATATTGCTCATCCTGACTCTTTCGTAAACTAGCTGTATATTGCTTACTTCCTTGATTATAAAATTATAAGCTGTATTTTGTTTTGTTCTTTCTAGGCGGCTTGCAAAAGCTACTTTGGATCAACCAATGCTCAACTTGTTGGTGTTTTCGTAGCCGGCTGTGCTCTCACTGCCTTGGTATTTTGGTTGAAAAAATGACGTTTTTACCATGCTTGTTTGGACAAACAAGATTGTATTATAATTTTCTGTAAGTAATGGAATTAGATCTATGAATGTAAAATTTACAGTGACAAAGTTTTAATTTGTTTTTTCATCTTTGTATACAGTACAGACCTTGCGCACATTAACATGATAAGAATTCTTAAAGTAAATCAACAGAGTTAAAAATAACTTAGCTAGGTGGATATAATAATAATAATAATAATAATAATAATAATAATAATAATAATAATAATAATAGAGTTCTTTATACAGGGGTTGCCTTTTCAGCAACAAAAGTGCTGTTATCAATAAGGGCCCTGTTATAAACATAAAAGATCTTAGAAAAATTTGAAATTAAAATTGAGTTAGTTACAATCATAATCTTTAAAGTTTTTAGAAATTGTCCTCTACCTTTACATTTTTTCTTACGATGAAAAGTGTTCTCTCAACTTGGATTTAAAAATTACGATTGATTTCAGGGAGCGTATATCTCTTGGAAGTTCGTTAAAACAGTACGGTCCTTGAAAGTAAAGGGACCTTTTCGCAGTTTCTGTTTTAACCAAGGGCAGTCTAAGTAGCGATTTTTTGCTTCTTGTTTCATGTTGATGGTCAACATTGTCTGCATACGTTCTGAGGGCTGGTATGGAGGTCCCTTGACGATATTTGAACATTTGTATTGCTACTTTCATCCTTTTCTGATTGTTGATCGAAATAAGGTCACATCTGTTATTTTCCTGCAATCCGTAGATTATTTTTTGCGCTCTATTTTGTAGACTTTCAAATTTCTTTGACATTGTATCTGAAACTTTAACAACTGGCGTAGAGCAGTATAGCATTGTTGGTAAGATGAAGGAATTGTATACCGCCTTAGCAGCAAAAACCGACAATGAATCACGTACACGGGACAACAGCTTTATTCGAGCATTTGCTTTTCTTAATACTCTTCGGAGATGTTCGTTCATATTTAAAGTAGGTTCCAGCCAAACTCCAAGGTACTTATACCCATCAGCAACATTTATAAGTTTTTCATTCATATACACTTGCATCGGATCTTTCGAAGAGAGACGTTTTGCTGTGCCAAATAGGAGTGATTCCGTTTTCCCTTTCTTCAAGTTGACGATGAGCCTATTTTTGTCGAGCCAGTTGGAGACATTGTTCATCTCAGATGTTAATGTTTGTTCAATGACACTGATGTTGCTGTGTGACGTGTAGATGACAGTGTCATCGGCATACATTTGAATATTGCAGTTTTTCACACTTTTGACGAGATCGTTTATCTGTAGTAGAAACAACAACGGCCCCAGAATAGAGCCCTGTGGTACGCCATACTTGACTAGCTCTCGATCAGATTTAACGCCATCATACTGAACATATTGATATCGACCCGACAGATAATTCGCTATCCAGTTGAGTTCACCATTTACGATTCCCTTGAGTGGCAGCTTCGACAGGAGTACTTTATGCTCCACCGTATCAAAGGCTTTTCGTAGGTCTATGAACACAGC
>REGM01000153.1:748744-786827 GCA_004194415.1 Aurelia aurita | reverse complement strand
ACATGAAATAACCCTAACTTTTAGAATTTGGGTTTTCTAAGGGCAAAGTTAATAATTGCTCCTTTAAGTTAGTGGGCAGTCAAGCGACAGTTCGTTCAACTACAATAAGTTTGATGTGATGAAGAGATCTTATTTTTGACAGAGAACAAGTCGAAGTTATAATTCCCAAATTTTGAGGCGCCCTCGACTTCATTTTCTCGATACTCACTTCTTTCCTGACCATGTTTTATAATGACCAAAGATGATTCCTTTCCCGTGCCAAAGCCCATCATGTGCTTCTGGTGGATAGTACAATCCTTTGGTTTTCATTGGAATTTTCTTCTCCCGATCGAAGCCTTCTTTAGACCCTTTCGGGTAAAAGAAGCCTTTGCGCTTAACAGGAGCTCCTCTTGCATCTCTGACAAGTCCTTCTGGCTCTGGTGGGTAATACCAACCTCTATAAAATCCACGAAATTTGGAAAAATTGTTGAACAGCCTTCCAAGAGAAACCATTTTGAGAAATAAAGATCTCTTCAAGCAGCAGGAAGAGGCTAGTTTATCGACTCACTACAAACATTCCCTCTTAAAAATCAACATTGACATGAATTCATAATTGTTTGTGCTGCTTGGGTGAAGAACGTTCATTGGATGCTACGATAATTGTAGTAAGTAATCTAGTCTCCGTTTGAGTGTCGTAACCGAGGCTAAGTGGATAGCAACTACAAAATGGTGGACGTAAACAACAAGAAAATCAAACTGGCAATCAACTTTATACTTAAAAAGATGGCGAACGGTAAAGTATTTGAGTTATAGAGCTAGTATATCACTGAAAAGAGTAATCCTATAATACCCTACTTAATTTGGAAGCTGTTCCTTTTTAAATTCTCGATGATACGCCGTTTTTTCGAGAAGATAGACTTATTAGGCCTAAAAAAGTAGTAAGTATTAGACTAAGAGTAGTTTCGGGTATTATAGAACACTTAAACGAACAAATTAAATTGTCAGCTTAACTCAAGACATATTTGGCCACACTTGGTATCAGCAATTAGGGCTAAGAATTCTCTAATGTTTCATTAATACATTCAATTTCTGAAACGTTGTTGTTGGTTGTTATAATAAATGAATGAGACAACAAATTGAGTCCAGGAGTTGGGCATTATTTATGCAACACTGTCAGGTATTTCAGAACAAGCTATTTCTATTGTTTGTGTGCTGGTTAATATGTGAGATATCTCAAGAAAATGGCAGTCAGAATTTCACCTTCGTCTGACATTGACACAAATATTGGAGCAGCCTAACATTGACAAAAATATGGCGAAAGAGGTATGAAGACTTGCATCAATCTAGTGAAATCAATAAGCTTTTTTATCATCCCCAGGCCCCTGAGCTTCATTTTCTGAATGATATGCCCAAATACCCGACATCCCACAATACCCGAAACCACTCTAATTTAAGTTTAAATGATGATACATTGATTCAGCTGAAGAAAAACTGTATTTCTTTTAGTTTTATTGCTAAAACTATGAAACATTTATTTCAGGCTCATCATCATAAGAACTATCAAATATGATGTGAAGTTTATTAAGCTCTTACATTTTGCTGATACCTTGATACTCAGTCGAGAAAATAATTGTGCTTTTTTTATTGTTAAAAGTATGGAACAATTATTTTGGGGCATTCTAAGAATGAAAAAATATGACTTGAGGTCATATATTTTGTTGATATGCTGATGCACAGTCGAGACCAGAGTGCATTCCATGTCAACTCCACGCCAAAGGTTATACCGATTGATACGCTAGGAAAATAATAGATCTTTTGAATTCAATCAAATTACAATAATTTTCTATTGTTTCTATCAGATTTTCTGATTACTAAGTGTCCGATTACCAGCACTGCCCAATTACCACCACCGATACCCTACCACAAAGGATCTTGATGAAAGATTCCTTGATGCCATCTTTAGTGCAATTGTCTAGTGTAACCTTTTACTCCCTTTTTACCAACAAAATTTTATGTTTTAATAATGACATATTCAAGGTGTTGTGGTGCAGTGGTTGTTATGTATTTCCTTACATGGCCTAGCCAAGACGAGCATTAAAGCAACGCACAAAAACAACACGTCAGCTTTGCGAAAGCACTCAACTTAAACTAATCAGAACAGTCGTAAACAACTTTAATTACCAAGCAGTTTATGGTTCCCTTGGGGTTCAGCTCTATTCAAATATCTTATATCAACACAATAACTATCTCAGTGGTGCAATCATGTGACTTTGCAGCCAGAACAGTCAGGCAGATAGAGTTCGAGCCCAGTACGAGCTGTACTTGAGCATCATGACAAGAGGTCGCCGAGTCGATTAGGTCTTCCCTACTTCTGCGATCCCAGCGTTTGGGGATAAAAACCGCAACTTCACAGTCACCTTCACATACTTTTTTAGAAGCAATAATGTGCTAGCCAGCACTCACATCAGAGAAAATGAAGAAATCTGATTTTGGAATGACAAGCGAAGCTCTGAAAATCAAGAAAGAACTAGTTCTTCTTGCTAAAACATCAAGNCATGGCCTAGCCAAGACGAGCATTAAAGCAACGCACAAAAACAACACGTCAGCTTTGCGAAAGCACTCAACTTAAACTAATCAGAACAGTCGTAAACAACTTTAATTACCAAGCAGTTTATGGTTCCCTTGGGGTTCAGCTCTATTCAAATATCTTATATCAACACAATAACTATCTCAGTGGTGCAATCATGTGACTTTGCAGCCAGAACAGTCAGGCAGATAGAGTTCGAGCCCAGTACGAGCTGTACTTGAGCATCATGACAAGAGGTCGCCGAGTCGATTAGGTCTTCCCTACTTCTGCGATCCCAGCGTTTGGGGATAAAAACCGCAACTTCACAGTCACCTTCACATACTTTTTTAGAAGCAATAATGTGCTAGCCAGCACTCACATCAGAGAAAATGAAGAAATCTGATTTTGGAATGACAAGCGAAGCTCTGAAAATCAAGAAAGAACTAGTTCTTCTTGCTAAAACATCAAGGGATGAATACAAAAATGCGAAAAGTGAAGACAAAGGAACTATTCAGTCGGATCTTGGCTTACAGACAAAGCAAATCCCAGACCATTTGGTTCTCAAAGGAAAAGAAGTGCTAGGAGTTTCTGGAAAGAAGAGAAGAGGGTCAAATACTTCGAGTGCTGTGAACAAGCGTAAGGGCCAAGTGAAGATAGTTGGAGAGGTGACAGGTGGAAACCATGAAAAAGCCAGTGACGCTTTGAATGTTGTGATGAAAGGTCAATCTTTGAAAAAGAATGAAATAAAATTAGCTCAAGATGACCATGAAAGCTTGCAGGTATTTCGCATCGATTATTTTCATTTTCTTGCTTACTTTAAAGTTTAGTTCTAGGCACTTAAATAAATGATAGAAGCATATAGGCTGCAAATCTTTGCAAAACTGTAAAATCTATCTAGTAAAATGTTATTGCTCTTTTCTTTCAAATGAATCGCTTGAGGGTAGTTGTAGGTAATTTGCAATTTCCAGAGAGATCCTTTTTGATATCATCATTATTTTCAGAATTACAGAATTTTTTGGTTTTATGAAAGGGAGTTTGAGAAGAACATCTAAAGTTCTAGTCGGCCTCAATCGTGACGAGTTCGTTTCTCCTTCGCAGCGTCCTCGTCACGATAGACGCCCCCGCAGAAGTTACTATGTTTTATTGAGCGCTGATAGACCACGGAATAGACTTGGAGCAAGTCTATAAGAAACATTAAAAGCTCCATAAATTGCAATTTATTGAGGAAGATCTACAGAATGTTCAAGGAAACATCAGTTTATGAAGGTCTACAGTACAGTATGGTGGTAAACAAAAGTCTGTAGCTTTTACGGTTTACGATTTAAAGACTCGATGTTGTTGCAACTTAACTTGGAATAAACACCAACAATGCTTTAATTCTGACAATAATGATGATATAAAAAGTGCTATCTCTGGATTTATGGCAAATTACGGATTGGAAAAAGGGCCAAAAGTAGACAACAAAGCAGGAAGAACAGAGGATCGATAAATCTTGGCCTACCTTTGATTTTTTCGGTCATTTGACGTCATGTATTGGAATAATAGGCCTTAGTTATATTTCAACTATATTAAAGGGACTGTGTCACCATTTCAATTTTCAGCTAAATTTTCACAAAATTAGGGATTTTAAAAATTCTAATGGGTGAGTAAAAAAAAAATCCTCTTTTGAAAATCCACTGGTCCCTGGATATCAAGACAATAATATTGGCAAATATATTATCTAATGGTGCACATGTTCAAATTGATTTTGAAATTTACCAGACTGAAATCGGTCACTCCGTTCTGAAATTATGAGGGATTTTCTCAAGAAATCCCCTTTAAGAAACCTTCAAAACAGACCTAAAATCACGATCAAATTTTCCTGCTATTTCTGCCTTACAGCAATGGCTTTTACACGCTTTAGCACGTATTATCCCTTTGGGGGGATGAAAGTGTCATCCCTGGGAGCATAGCAACATTATTCTGGATTATTTCGTACGGCCAAGAGGATAACACGTGATAAGACGTGTTGAAGTCATTGCTGTAAGACAGAAATATTAGACAAATTTGGTATTAAATTTAGGCTTGTTTTGAAGGTTTCCTGAACGGGCTTTCTCAAGAAAATCCGTCATAATTTCGCAACGGAGCGGCTGATTTCAATCAGGTAAATTTTAAAATCGATTTGAACATGTCCGCCATCAATGATATATTTGCCAATATTATTGCCTTGATATCCAGGGAGCAGTGGCCTTGCAAACGGGGATTGTTTTTATTGACTCACCCGGTATTGCTGAAGCTAAACTAAAACTTTGTTGGACAAGCAACATTTTCGAACAAATTAACAATCGCAGATTCTGTGTATGCTTTTCAATGTTCCATTTTTCGAACGATTCCTCGCATACAGGATAGGAACCTTCGCATTCAATTATCAATGTATTGGCTTGTCTCTCTCTATGTTTGTTTACATACAGTAGAGAGGCCTGATGCTTACACAAATTGCAGACAATAGTGCGCCGAAACATTTAGAGAAAATCGCAAAATCTAATTTCGGATTATAGCTAGAGATTGAATTATCTATCTTCAAAACTTGGCTAGTGCACGATTTACCTTGACCAGTTAAAAGTGGAAATTTTTTTCTGGCTAATTACCTAATTTCATCACCCACTATAAATTTGTAACATTATTATTTTTGACCAGTTTCAGACAAATTTGCAAATGGAGGATTTACTTGCTGAGCTTTTTGCGCCTGATGATGATCAGAACAATGCCACAAAGCCAGCCATTGTTTCTTCAACAAACACAACAAAATCAATTGTTTTCGAGACAAAAAAACCAAGAAAAAAGAAATACGAACCACCAAAAAGATTGCGACCAAGGAGAAAGAAAACTGTTGAAGAAAACGCAAAGTGAGTTGTAATTATCTTGCTCATTTGATCTTCACACTTCTCGCGTGGCTGAGATCTTACTGGCTGAGAGCTACAGCATACCGTGTTGTGGACCAAGAACATTTTACATGTTTGAAAATTCGTTACGCGGAGAATACTCTCGAGTCCGGAATAGACGGGGGGGGGCTGGAATAAACGGGGTAATTGGAAAATTTCCTGAAACGAAATAAAGGGGGTATGGAATTAGAAAACACGATTTTTTCACTGCAAAGAACACCACAATAAGAAATACAGTTAACATCACTTTCAAGAAAGATGATTGCACATGTCTCACATTTAATGAAGCTCGAAATTAATAAATTGGGGGAATCTGGAATAAGGATGTCCTGGGTGAATTTTTTTTCAAAAATTTAATAAGCGGAGGGGGGACGTTTATGCCGGACTCGAGAGTACTTGATGTATTGGAATGAATCAAAGTTTTGTTGATAGCCGAAAGGCTGAAGTATTTTTTGTGATTTATGTCTCTTTTTCCCGAGCTTTGTAAATGTAGGTAAAATTGGATTTATGAACATTTTCTCTGGCTTCCAAATGCATGAAAATGGGAATAAATAATCTCCTCACTTGGAGCTATATGCAAATACATTTCTTTTCACTCAAGGCTTTAAGTGATTTTTACAAAAGTATTTGGTCATATACGTTATTTCTTTTATAAAGATTTGATTATTAACTTTTGAGGGAAATAAAATGTGTTTGAGTAAGGAAATTCTTTATCATTTTGATCGAGGGTTTTAGGCCACCCATTTTCACGCATTTCGAAGTTATGGATTTTTGTAAATTAAATTTTGCCTATTTTGGTATTTTCAATACTCAGACAAATAAAAAGAAAATGACAAAACATACTTCAGCCTTTCGGGTATCAACCAAATTTTGATTGATTCCAATGCCTCAAGTATTCTCCATCCGCATAAAGAGTTTTCAAACATGTGAACTTCTTTGCTGTCCACTCGGTAGGCGCTGAATCTTGAAAAATGGCAAACTCTGGCAAAGAGAATAATAGCAAGAAGAATAGGAGCCGCAGAATTTGTTCGTTTACCATTTTTTTACCACTCTTCGCTACATGAAAATTACGGAAGGGAAATTAATATTTTCGAATTTTNTGAAGCTCGAAATTAATAAATTGGGGGAATCTGGAATAAGGATGTCCTGGGTGAATTTTTTTTCAAAAATTTAATAAGCGGAGGGGGGACGTTTATGCCGGACTCGAGAGTACTTGATGTATTGGAATGAATCAAAGTTTTGTTGATAGCCGAAAGGCTGAAGTATTTTTTGTGATTTATGTCTCTTTTTCCCGAGCTTTGTAAATGTAGGTAAAATTGGATTTATGAACATTTTCTCTGGCTTCCAAATGCATGAAAATGGGAATAAATAATCTCCTCACTTGGAGCTATATGCAAATACATTTCTTTTCACTCAAGGCTTTAAGTGATTTTTACAAAAGTATTTGGTCATATACGTTATTTCTTTTATAAAGATTTGATTATTAACTTTTGAGGGAAATAAAATGTGTTTGAGTAAGGAAATTCTTTATCATTTTGATCGAGGGTTTTAGGCCACCCATTTTCACGCATTTCGAAGTTATGGATTTTTGTAAATTAAATTTTGCCTATTTTGGTATTTTCAATACTCAGACAAATAAAAAGAAAATGACAAAACATACTTCAGCCTTTCGGGTATCAACCAAATTTTGATTGATTCCAATGCCTCAAGTATTCTCCATCCGCATAAAGAGTTTTCAAACATGTGAACTTCTTTGCTGTCCACTCGGTAGGCGCTGAATCTTGAAAAATGGCAAACTCTGGCAAAGAGAATAATAGCAAGAAGAATAGGAGCCGCAGAATTTGTTCGTTTACCATTTTTTTACCACTCTTCGCTACATGAAAATTACGGAAGGGAAATTAATATTTTCGAATTTTTTTTCTCACCAACTTGAAACTTGAGTACATACATAATCAAGGTAGCTGAGGAATATCGCAACATGTGGAGGAATGGCAAATACTTAGATTTACCGCAATCTTCCATTCCAACAACACATCATCAAGCTCCAACAATCGCAAGATCCTAAGTATATAGAAAGAAAATTAGGCATAACAAGAACTAAATTATATAAGATGCGCTGTGAAGTTGTTTCGGCGTTTATTTTTGATGCTTAAAAGGAATAGACATAGCTATTTTGAGTGGTCGCTATAAATAGGCTACGAAAATGCCCACGCACCCATTATTTCTTCAGCTACACAATGAAACGGCACGTGCCAACAGTATCAAATACAATAGACTATATTTTTAACTTGGCCCGGGCCAGCTTTTAACTATGTTGATTCCCTTTAACATTTTCAGTGACCAAAATTTTGCAGATTTTGAGTTTCTGTAGCAAATTTTCATCGATTTGAATTAACGGCAGTAAGTTTTTGCAGTTAAAGGCACACTGTCGTGGAGATGGTAAATAAGACAAACCAAAAAAACAGAATTACGCAACCTTCAATAATTTCGAGGTACAGTAAATCCCCGCATATAAGAACCTACAAAAATAAGAACCTTCAGGCTGTTTTTCCTAAATTATGCACCTCCTAATTAAGAACCTGTTTCAGCTTGATGGGAGAAATATGTTGTTGCTCCAAGGAATAAAGTGGATTTTTGATTGTCCTTATTATGTTCATTTTTGCCCCAGTTGGCTGTTAAAATCTGAACTATTGTAATACCCTGCTATTTGTAAGCTTAGAATCAGTTATTAGTTCCTTAGTAATATTGCCAACAAATGAAGGGGTTGAAAATCTCTTGGTGATGACTCCTAAAAGGTTTACATAAGGGACCCTTCGAATAAGAACCTTTATACGCTGAAATCAATCCAACTACCTTTAAAATAAGAACCTAATTCAGCCTGGCTCTCAAAAAAGTAAGTTCTTATATGCCGGGATTGACTGTACCTCAAAATTAATGAAGATGATAACGATCTAACTCCCTCCCTTTGTTCGTGAGAGAAATATCATCCGAAAGCATAAAGGCTTGATGAATACTCAATTACTAAATCTTTTGTTATTGGTTTTATCTCAAAATCTAGCCAATCACATCCACAACAGTGTGCCTTTAACATAACATTCTAATTGGTATCTAAAAATCCGAAGATATTCGATTCTCTTTTTGTTTTTTTAGTAAATTGGAGGAAAAAGCTTCGCACATTTCATCAGTAACCGACGATAAAATCGATTCAAATAAACCATCATCATTGGGCATTAATGTTGGGGAAAATTTGGCTTTTGACGATTTAGACGAGGAATTTTATAACATAATGAGAAGTAAACTGAATCTTGAAATCACTAGCAAAGAAACTTTGAAGCCTTCTGTAGATGAAGCTCCTCGTGAAATTGAAGATTTAGTCCCAAAGGAAGAGATATCTGAGGAAACGGCTGAGACGAGTATGTTGGAAAAGGTGGAAAAGGGGAATGCAACACTGGCAAGTAAATCAGTAGCTAGGCTTCTTCCCGAAAGATCTTCCCCAAAGGAGAGTAAATCAATGGTAAAAGTGCACAATCTAGAGATGCATCCCCTGAAAGAAGTTAAATCGAGAAAAGATGTAAAGCAAACAGAGTCTGATGATCAAGCAACCATCTTGAATGTTCCTCGTCTTCGAGTTCCTGAAGGTGATGGACCAAACCAAGGTAAAACAGACTAAGGCAAAGATAAAAAGGGTGTGTTGTGTTACACACACACTGAAAGTTTCTGACCGCCATAAATGTTCAATGGTGCTTTGCGAACCAACAGTTATAGCATGCTACAAAATAACAGGAAGCCGCTCTGAAAACATCGTGGCTAATTTAATCTTAATAACCCCAACCTATGACCACAATATTTTTCAAAAAGCAATCCACGCGTCTCCTACCGCCCATGGTTATAGATTCATTTCGTAATAGATTCATTTCGTAATACTACATCACGAAAAGTTAATCCCTTTTCTAAAAATATCAAAATTATGCTTTTTAACTTTCAAATTGAATTTTGATGTTACAGATCACTCAGAATACGGGTCACTTCACAAAGTATACCGGTACAATTTGAAAACAGCAACAAATGCAACGGTACCAAACTTTTAGCTAGTTTTCACACGATACTGGCACAATTTGGAAACGATATAAAATTTGACGGTACCTATCTCTTTGAAATCTTTGCGAAAAAGAGGCTGGATTTGAGGACAAAGAAATTTATCTAGGCCTGAAAAATCAATCAGCCTCCTTTCGAAACTGTTGAAAAATGTTCCGTTTTCATCGTTTTCGAGTGTTCGCACGATGCTGTTTTTATAGTGTGCCGGTTAGCGTTCCTTTCTAAAATCTGCCGGCAAAAGTTTGCCTATCCGTAACAATTTTATTCCGTTTTCAAATTGTGCCGGCTTCGTGTGAATGCAGTCTCAGACTACGTTCACACGATGCCGGCACATTTTGAAAGCGGTGCAAAATATGACGGTAGCAAAATTTTAGCTAGCGTTCACACGAGACCGGCACATTTTGAAAACGGTAGGAAATTTGACGGTAGCAAAACTCGTTGCAATTTCCCAAGAGTTTGATGCCAAAGAAATGTACCATAATCTTAAGAATCGATCAGCCTCGTTTTGAAAGCGTCGAAAAATGTTCCGTTTTCATCGTTTTCGAGTGTTCACACGATGCCGTTTTCAAAATGTGCCGGTTAGAGTTCCGTTTTCAAAATCTACCGTTTTCAAAATCTGGCGGCAAAAAATGTGCCGTTTTCGTGTGAACCTATCCGTCTCATTTTTCATCGTTTTCAAATTGTGCCGGCATCGTGAGNAAGGACATTTTACGGTGCTAATAGGACTGACTACACATGCTGCACTGAGTTAATATGGCAGAAAAGAGTCAACGGTAACCCCATGGTCTAAATCCACTCTTCGTAATACCATTGTTATTTCTACGAAAAGTAAACGAACCTTTGAATCAAGCAGAAAAACATTTCCACTTCTAAGATATTTTATTGCTCCATACAGCAAGCACCACTAACAAATTGTTTTATGATCTTCACAGGCAACAGACAAAGAAAGTGTTCAACTAGCTCACATACATCACTTCTGTACGTCAATACCTGCTATTCAGTTGCCTGGCAACCTCAAAATGATCTCCAAGTACCAACATGCTCCTGATAAATATGCAGTCATGAAGGAGTCAAGCATGAGGGTAATAAACTGTCCTACAGGGTGTTCCGAAATATTTTTACTCTGTTTGTATGGCTGCTGTGGAGGAGCTATGATTTCCATTTTCATGTTTTTGATACTTATGAATAGAGAAGGCTTCAACTTAGACAACGTCCACACGATGCCTGCACGATTTTAAAACGATAGAAAATTCAACCTTTACCGATCTCTTTGCAATGTCTGTGTTGGAGAGGCTGGACTTTGACGAAGAAGAAATTTATCTAAGCCTAAAAGTATCAATCAACCTCGTTTCAAAATCATTGAAAAATGTTCCGATTTCATCGTTTTTGAGTGTTCACACGACCCCCTTTTCAATTTTTGCCGGTTAGAGTTCCATTTTCGAATTCTGCCGCTTGCAAATTGTGCCAGGAAAAATGTGCCGTTTTCGTGTGAACACTATCAGTAACAATTTTATGCCGTTTTCAAATTTTGCCGGTTTCGTGTGAACGCAGTGAGATCTTAGTTTAGTAAATCTGACGAGAAATCGTTGAGTTATCGCAACATCAAGCAGAAATTTGAGGTTTCTTCAAAACCAGATGCCTCTACCTTCAGTATATGCATTAGGTGCCCGCAAATAGGAAACTCAGATACTGAATTTTTGAAAAGACAATGGAAAAAACTATGGTTTATTGTTTTTAAACAATAGGCTGAAATTGAATACAGTGCTTCTTATTCGTGAGTATTTACTGTAGCCTTAATGGTGATATTTTTGTTACCAAAGTACTCTCAAAATTTATGCAGACAAAAAAGGTTCTGGCAATAGAACTGCCAAGTGATTTTGTGAGAGTATTTTGTGTCAGAGTCCTTCAAAAGAGGCCTAAACTTCTGGATCAAATTTTCCAACATAATTTGCTCCTCAGTGATGAAAATGACACTTAATTAGGTAATGACATTGCCTAGGCAATCAGTTGTGTAGATGAATAGCATGACCTACTCGTATTCTTTACACTTGGGAACTTTTTGAGTCGTTTTTCACATGGTTTTGAGTATCGTCATGATGAATTGTTACCTAATTTGATCAAGGACTTTAGGCCTGTTTTGAAGAATTTTGAGATTGAAAATTTTTATAAAATCGCTCATAACTAAGGGAACGATACGACCGATTTAAAGCAAAAAAAATTTTTTATCCAAGTTGACATGTTATGCACGGAATGATAACAATTTTAATGAATCTGATGAATAGGTACAGGCTTTGAAACTGTTCAACTTTTTTTTAACTCTCCCTGTATGAGACTCATTTACGTTTTTTTAGACTACAGCTGAACCCGAAATGAACCTGACATCCGAAGCAGAAATGAAACTCGAAAATTTCGAAGACCTGGAGCCGAAAATAATAACAACGATATTGGAAAGAGAAAAGCCTACGGAAGAAGAAATTCGTTTGACTGAATTAGCGGAGAAAATATTCAACGAGGCAGTTAACCAAGCAGAAGAACAAAAAGCTGAAAAATCTTTCATGAAACTTCAAAATATTGTTAATCAGCTGGTGAGTTTTTATAGACTGTTTACTTGTATACCTGTGGTAAACCTTGCTCAACAGGGACTCATCATGAAACAGTGAACAATATCACCCTGCTTAGGCCCATTCTCAGCTATAACCTCCCAGTAACGAAATGCAGCAAAATTGCAATTCGGCACACAGTTAATGACGAAGACTTGGCACATGCAACAAGTTGAAATTGTTGACTGAAGCTTGCATCACAATAGAATTCGTTGAATCTTGCGAACTGATTGCTGCCACAAATTGTTGTGGTGGGGGCCTAAGTAGAGTCGAGTTTTTCAGAGAAGTTGTTTGATTATAAGAGCACAGAGAAGCAATGGACTCAAGTATAAAGTCTAAAGTTTTTATAATCTGTCTTAACTTCACACTGGAGATCAAACCGGTTTTAAAGGCGCACACGAATGGGTCACGGGATTAAATTTCAACTCATTTTCCCACTGTTTTTTCTTATGTTCGTAATAGGCCTAGCCACGCAGCCAAAGCTACATTGAGTGCAGAAAACTTTGAAATATTTGTAAAGAAACTAACAATGCCAAGATAATTAAAATTTAAACATATCGAGCATAACCCTTCATTAATTGACAACTACTGATGAAGGGCTATGCCTGATACGTTTAGTATTTCATTATCTTTGATTTGATTTGATTTGATTTTATTTTATTTTATTTCATTTCAAATATTTAAGGAGGGTAGCCCTTCAGCAATACTGATTTTCAAGGGGCCCTCCATTACAAAAATTTACAAAAATTAAAATACTATTATGACCTAAAATAACCTAATGCAATTCAATTTCTAATATATTAATAAAAACCCTTTAATCTAAAATAGATAATTACAATAAAAGAAAATCCATATGAAAAACACATTATTTACAGAAAGCTACCCCTATATACATTATTTAAATCCGTTTAAGGAGGATGCCTGTTTACACTCTGCTGAGAGGCCATTCCAAGACTTGGCACCTCTAAACGAAAAAGATTTCTGTCCATTTTTTGAGTTTTTCTTTGGCAACCTTAGGTCAGTTGCCGTATCTTGGCATTAATAGTTTGTTTACAAAGATTTTAGATTTATTTGCTGCCTATTGCCACTCGTAAAGAATCTTATGATTATTAGTGCAGAAAACTGTCGACGATTGCCAAACCCGCCTTTACGGCATCTGGTNTTTGATTTGATTTGATTTTATTTCATTTCAAATATTTAAGGAGGGTAGCCCTTCAGCAATACTGATTTTCAAGGGGCCCTCCATTACAAAAATTTACAAAAATTAAAATACTATTATGACCTAAAATAACCTAATGCAATTCAATTTCTAATATATTAATAAAAACCCTTTAATCTAAAATAGATAATTACAATAAAAGAAAATCCATATGAAAAACACATTATTTACAGAAAGCTACCCCTATATACATTATTTAAATCCGTTTAAGGAGGATGCCTGTTTACACTCTGCTGAGAGGCCATTCCAAGACTTGGCACCTCTAAACGAAAAAGATTTCTGTCCATTTTTTGAGTTTTTCTTTGGCAACCTTAGGTCAGTTGCCGTATCTTGGCATTAATAGTTTGTTTACAAAGATTTTAGATTTATTTGCTGCCTATTGCCACTCGTAAAGAATCTTATGATTATTAGTGCAGAAAACTGTCGACGATTGCCAAACCCGCCTTTACGGCATCTGGTATGCTGTTCAGTTTGATGGTAGAAGAATAAACTTTTTATGGTGTCTGGTGGGTCTCTTTTGCGTCTTGTTCACCGCCATCTTGATTACCGTTTCCATCACAGATTTTTTCTCAGTCAACTGTATACCTAATTGAATTGGAATTTCCACTTGAAATGTAAATTCGTATTTTGCATGTGACCCACCCGTGTGACCGGGTAAGTAAAAATCAGGTAAAACTTGGTGTTTACAGTAATGCAAGAGCATGCATTGTACATCAGTTTGAATGAATGATGGATGCTTTCAAATTGAAAGTCTGATTAATTTATTTCACAAAAGTCACTAAAATATTGTTTTAAAGTGTTTCGTGACTTCATTTGAAGAGAATGTTGTTGAGAAGTTTGGAAGTTAGGTTGAGCTATTTTTTGTTTTTAAGCTTCAGCGGATGTCATCATTTAATATTTGATAAACTTAAATAAGCTTTGCACTTATTTTGATATGCAAGGGACACCTAATTTTCGTGTGTTTGTGTGTGTGTGTGTGTGTGTATATGTTTGGAGACAGCTAGACACAATTTCAACGAACGTTAGCAGTTGTTATTTGCATGCAATAAGGTTTTACCTTTGTGTGTTTTACTGAAAATCCTCTTGTGTTTCCTGCCTTGTATTGTAACTGCACGATCCACCCACGAGACGGTGGTTTCATTCTTTCTCGTAGTACGGGATATTACATTTATCTAATCGACAAACATATTTTTCTCATTTTAAGAAATGTATCCTGGTTTTTTTATCAAAACATCTTATTGAATTATATATTACATGGAATCGTAATCACAATAAAAATATTTTGTTTTTAGTTCAATGAGAACGACCAGCAACAGCTACAGGTTGGTGGAAGGAAAATACAAATAAGAAATGATGAAACCAGGTTTGCAAAATTGCCATCAATTTTTTTAGTTCCACGTTCCTTTTTCCCAAATCTCTGTAGCTCTAAATGCCACTCTCTAATTTGCTTGATCGAGAATGTTAAAGTCTCTTAGTGACTCTAGTCACGTAACGATAGCGTACTTGTAGCAAACAGTGGATATATTTCTTAATCTTAAAGGATTATTTTTTATATAAATTCTCCTAAAATTTACAATTTACTAACTAACAAATAGATTGCAGAACGATACCACAGGGAGCATGGAAATACATTGCTACCCTGATGCGATTACATTTATGATAGATACTAAATACAAGCTGAAATAAAGTTAACAAGTAACTGCATAAAAAAGAGCTGATCTACAGTGAACTCTCTATGTAACGAACGCTCAAGGAAACCATAAATAAATCCAGAGCCATTAAACAAATTTTAAAGGATTTTAAGAGCTAGAAAAATAAGACCGTGGTGCTGCTTTTTTCACGAAGAATTACTTATTCTCGGCCTTGCACTGTATCTACCTTGAAAGTTTAATCGTTTGTTTAGTAATCCTACCAGTTGTCCCAAAATATCCACACGTTTGAAAAAATATCAAACTTTGATTGCAAGTCTAATCTTTAACTTTTTTTGACGAGTAGAGCAAGGACCAAATTATTTTCTCATGTATCGCTTATCTTTTGATTGGTTTTAGAATTTACAAATTCGTTTTAGGATGCCTGGTTTTGAAGCATGCTGCAAATAAGCACAGATGATTACTAGATTATTGTGTGTGTATATATAAAGCTTCCAACATGGTCATCAAGATTTAAACAATAGAGAAAATTTCCGAATTTTTGCTCTCAGGCAAGATTTACGACATTACTTAAAGAGGATGGCTCAAAATAGGGGTTTTGAACGTGTCATTCCCTACCTTTAAGTAACGAGAACAAACGTTTAATTTTTTTAATTTAATTTAATTTCATTTCATTTTTAATTTCATTTTTAATTATTTAACCACGGTAGCCCCGTCAGTCTATAGAGACTGCGTTACAGGGGCCGTGCAAACATACTACAAGGTAAAAACCTAATTTACAAATTTAATTTTCTAACTTAAATACCAAAAAATATCTATAAAAATGTTCATAACAAAATCAAACGAAACTAATTCAAAAGAAAAGCGAGATCAAACCCTCTACAATGTCTCTTTTAGCCTTTTTTTAAGGTAGGAAGAGAGAATGTTTCACATTCAAACTTAATTTGTTCCATAGCTTAGGCCCACGAAATGGAATAAACTTCTGTCCATTTAACGTTTTGAAAAGAGGAACACACAAGTCAGTTTCGGTGTTTTTTAGTCTCAGAAGATAGATGGATCATTGACAAAATAGATCAGAAGGAAATTTCAAAGATAGGCGGAAAATAATCGAGTTTTTGTTATTTTTTTAATAAGGAGGACAATTTTTGTGACGCCAGTTATTACCCAGTAGTTTAAATTCGTCTTGCAGATTATACTGGACGCTTGCGCCACCAAAGCTTGATATCCCACCCGACGCTGTGAAGCAGCAGCTGATACCAAGTTATAAAGGTGCTGTTCTTGACACTGAGGAGGACGTCGATGGATTCAATGATTCAAATGACGCAATCCAAGAGGAATCTAGTTCAGATGAAGAGATTGAATTGGAAAGAAATGACAAATTTAGACAAAGGTGATATAATTGTAGTAATCGAGTTTTGCCACAATATGCTTGAACTTTTCAGCGATCGCCAGCGAAAAGTCACGCAATTTAATTCAGATTTTCATTTCCCATTTGAATTACTATTATCTCACCATCGATCACACGAACAAATGGAGATCGATTTTCCTGCGGTTCACCGGCAATCTCACGAACTAATCGGTACAATTCGCTGTGATGGAGATCGGACTTCCGATCAGAATTTTTACCGGCAAGTAACAAAATCTTGTACCATTTGAAAAATCATTAAACCTTAATTATATTACCAATCATGAACATTTCTCATTGTGCTTTTGTGTCGAGGACCAAATTATTTTCAGACATATTGCAAGTCTTGAAATGGCTTTGAAGTTGTGGGGATTTGTGCTTTTAAAAGCTACCTGGTTTTGAAGCATACTCTAAAATCAAAAGGAATGATTATCAAATTGAATTTTCGTGCCGCACTACCACTTAAATTGGTTCTTATGTCCTTGACGAAGCTCTTATTTTGTGTGGAAATCGATTTTTATATGAAATCGCAAAAAAATTCGATTTCTGGATGAAAATGAGATGTTTTGTAAATGCTATTGCTCAAAGTAAGGTTTTCGTGCCGTAATTTTGTCGTTTCAGTCTCGGTTGAACAAAATAGCGATCACCTATTAAATTTATTTGGTCTTCGACACAAATACAGATAAAGAAACTTTAACGTACTGTAACAGAATCAAATTTTTGTGATTTTCCTAAAATTGCAAGTTTTTTCTTTACTTGCCTGGTATGATGTGAATTTAGGTTACCTTGTCGCTGCTAGAAATGGAGACATATTGAATTTATCTGACTTAGGGTGTGTTTGATTGGTAATTCCAAACCTACCAAATTCTGAAACAGTAGACTTTGCAGAGATGGAAATATATTCCCCAATCAAACACAAAATTACAAAAAACTTCTTGGAAGGGTAGGTTTCGGATTCACCACAAGGGTCTGCTAATGAAAATGAGAATCTCTCGAAAGTCTGCCAAACGTTTTGCCTTTTGGAACAGAAGGCTCAGAAGGCCTACCAAACTTACTGTATTGAGAATTTCAGAGTCAATCAAACACAAATTCTGATTCTACCAAGTCTACCGTTTTCAGAATTGGTACCAATCAAACACACCCTTAAATTAATGCGAATGAGAAGGCGGGAATTAGCATGACGTAAAATACATATTTTGACTTGATAATGGGTTTATGCCCGAAACGTCGTACAAAATTAAACTCTGTTCAAAGTACAATTATTTATACTGTATTTGTTTGTTTTAATGTAATATTGTGCAACACGCATACAAGAACATTGTTTGTGTAAAATACATAGGTCTGCTTATAGTTAGACGTAGTTGTTATGTTGCATCTTCTGTGATGATACGCAAGGCACTTGGTTGGTTGTCCTTTAAAGAAATCACCCAATAGACCTTATAGCTATTCTATAACAGGGTCAGCCTGGTTCCCAGTCATCGATGTTGCGGAGGAGACAAACGCGTTTTTTTGTTAAGAAAAAGAGTTGAATTGTGAAGGAGAAGGATGAGCTCAACATTGCTTAGTTGCCGTTTTTCCCCAGACCTCATTTGAGACCTCTTCCCTGGAATCCAGTCCCCTTAGTCGAAAATGACGTCAGGGAACCAGACTGTAACAGGGTCTGGATCCAGCGATATTGTTATACATTTTTATACGAAAGGTTCGATTGAACGGCGTTAATAACTTCTATCTTTGTTGTGCACATTCGAAAATTTGTTAGATTTCTGCAAATGTATAAGAACATCGTTCGATCCAGACTCTTCCGTAGAATAGCTAAAGGTCTATAGACAAGTACTGTGGTGTGCAAATCTTTGAACAATCTTGCACCAAAGTATCACAGCGACCTGTTCATCAGATTTTCATACTCGTAAGCAAAGAAACGCTAAAAGTGATCTTCCAGTACCATTCAAGAAATGGGGCATTCTGTTACCATGGAACTAAAGGGGGCATTCTGTTACCAGGCAACTAAAGAGTGGAACAGGTGTGACGCGATAGCAAACAGGACCCCTTGGTCTACTCTTTCAAATCAAATTTCAGGAGACAGTTTGCGTATGACAGTCTTTAGGTACGTTCATAAGCGTAGGGGAATAAAATCTGGGGGGCTGCCCGATAAAATTCCATTGTTTACCAAATTTTTTGCCCGACTTAAGGAGGATTTTTGCCCGAAAAAGGCTGATTTTGGTAGATTTTTCCAACGTTGGGGGAGCTGCAGCCCCCCAGCCCCCCTGGCTCCTACGCCTATGGGTACGTTCTTTTGGACCCACGCAGTTCTTCTGTGTCGCAACTCTGCCTGACGTTGTAGAATCAACACGGTGTGAAAAGAACGATTTATATCGCAAAGCAAGATTGTCGAATTGGTAGTGTGTATTGTTGATTCGCTTGCTTCGCAAATCAAAAGCGAAGCAAATCGATACGCATCCCAAAAAGAATTCATGCAAACCAGCAGCATGATGCTGTGTTGGTTTAAAAGAACGCACCCATACCCTTTAGGAATATGTAAAAACTATACAATTTGAAAAAAAATTGCATTTACGGTCTTGTCATTCTCCTGTTATTTTTATCAATTATTTATTAATTCTCACTGTTATGTTATTTTTTATAAATTAACGAAGTATCAATTTCTCTTCTTCCAGAGTGATTGATAGGGCCTATGGTTCAGCTTCTCTAGAAGGAATTAAAGAGAGGCAAGAATCAAAAAGAGAACAAAAAGAGGCAGAAGAAACTGTGACAGGTGAGTCCATTCGAAAAATGGACGGTCGCGGCTAGACTCATGACCTTGAGTCTCCTGCGTTCTTTGATTTGTTGATGTCACTTCGGCCAATATGGACTCACAACATTACTATCAAAATTTCGGGTACACTTTAGGCCATCGCAGAGTGGATCTGTACGCACCAATCAAATTGCTAAAATTTAGAAGAATTTAGATTTTAACCAATCAGGAGGCACTATTCAGGAAGTTGTTGTTGTTGCATACATGAATTTCTTCAAGTCACCTTGGGTTCTTGTAGCTGCGAAGGATTAATTTTGTTTGTGAGGAAGATTACTGCTTGGAGGTATGTATTTTGCAATTAATAGGTCAGGGAAACATAATTATTTGAATTAGCAGTTTGTTTTCCAATTTTCAAGCTCGTTAAACCAGACTTTAAAGGGATTTTATGGTAGGACGTTGGTGTAGTAAAATTCTCACAAGTTTAGGCCATTTTGAATAAGTGTGCCCGAAATTTCATGGTAATGTTATGTGTGCCTGTCGACCGAAGTGACATCAACAAATCAAAGAACGCTGGGAAAAAAGGAACTCAAGGTCAAAAGTCCAGGTCGCGGCTAAAGTGAAATTAGAGCAAGTATGAGAAAAAGCTTCGAATCTTTAAATAGTTAAGATTTTAATGATTATGACATCATTCTTTGACTTAAATGGCTTGAAAGGATCTTTAGGTACTTTTTTTTATTCATCTAAAATTTTACACCTTCTAATTACTATACAACTATACAACACTACAGGGACGATACCAGGGAGAGCAAAAGACTATGACTACCCCCCGGCCATTACATAAAACTTGCAACTAGATTACAAATAAGTATACAACTACAAACATGTTACACCTTAACGATTAAACACTGATAAATGCTAAAACCTGTTTCACATTGGAGGTCAGGCCAGCAAAGGCGATAATGCTGAATGGCAGAAACCCCAGCCGAGAGAACAATAACGACAACAACTGCCGCCGCCACTCCTCCCTCTCCAGAGCCACCGCTCAAGACACCGCGTCCATGCTTTCAGGTCAGAGTTCCTAGTTTGCAATACTATTGATTTGATTAAGTGAGTTTTGTGTGGACGTGTGGTCATTCACACTATATACGCCTTGCATCCAATGTAAAACAGACTTACAAACAAACGAAAGAAAAAAAGAAGAAGAAGAAGGACTGTGTCTATGTGGTGTGTAGCAAAAGTTTGAACTTATCTTAACCAAGCCGACCAGTATTGTGGATGAAATTTAGAGCCAATTCGAGTAAATTTTTATTGACGTCATCAGAAAGGTTTTTTTCACCATGCAATAAAAGTTGTATCAGAACGTTGTTGGGAAGGCTGTTGATTTGGACAAATGGTCGTAATATTTCCGAGACTCCAGCGAGAAGATCTCGTAGTTGAATGTCAAGATGTAGGTACTTTATTCTACAATGAACCTTTTTGATGTCTTGACTTTTTTTAAATACAGTGTCTGTTCTTTTTCATGAAAGGAGTTCAAGTTTTGAAAAGTTGTAAGCCATCGTAGCTTAATGTTATTGGAGGAAAAATATAAAATCATAGTTCGTAAAGTCAGTTCTAGATCTACAAGTATCTACAAGTCAGTTCCAGAAGTCTGCGAATCTTCTGCTTTACGATTTAGAAATTTAATGACATCGTAACCACCACAACGTGATAAAATTTAAATATAGAAAACGCTGCAATTTTGAAAATAATCAAGATATCAAAAAAGTTCACGGTGGAATTATTTTAAAGACTGTTTTGATGGTGCAAATTTGAAGCTTTTCGGCAAACATTGTTCAGAGTATGACACGTTTAACCGGAAGATGAGTTTGATTGAATGGCTTGAAAGGAACGTTGCTATAATGGTAGTTTGGCAATTTTCGATATCTTGATTATTTTCAGAATTACAGCGTTTTTCTATGTGTCATACATTCAGGCTGTGATGTCATAAAAATGCTAAATCGTCAACCAGAAAAGCTACAGATCTTCATTTCATTTCATTTCATTTTTTTTTTTCATTTTCAACTTCTTTAGGGAGGGTAGCCCTTCAGCTTAAAAGTTTGTTTTCGAGGGGCCCTCCATTAAAATTACAATAATACTTTTAAATAACATCTAAAATTTAATACAAATTAATCCTATAAAAGCCTAATTACAATAAGAATTGAATAATTGTTAAAATTTCTGACAAAGCAAAATCTAAATTCGAAATAAAAGTAAAAACCCCTAAATACGCTGTTTAAGGGTACTCAGGGAGGTGGCCTGTTTACAGTCGGCTGAGAGGCTGTTCCAAATTTTCGCACCTCTGAACGAAAAACATTTCTGGCCAGTTGTGGTGCTTTTCTTCGGCAACCTAAGAGACTATATGAGGTGCATTGCGAATTTTTCTTAAACATATTGCACAGGTACTGAGGAGCGAATAAGCTATGGTCTTCTTGAAGGTAAATACAACATTGATCAAAATCCTCGAATTAGTGTTATTAAATTAGTTATATATATTACAATTGTAAATATTTTCGAAATTGATTAACTTCTCTTATTTTTATGAATAGTTAGAAGCTATTTGTATTTAAACTTTTCGAAATGAAATAAGATGACAACAACATTGTGCCGTTTTTCCTCATTGAAGAAGCACAATTTTTGTAATCAAACTGTAGAATCAAATTAGAAAAATATTATTACTTAAAGCGGGATTTTTCATGCGAAATTAAGAACCTTTTAGTACTATGGTCTGATCCAATCTTAGAAAAAACGTGGTTGCTAGAGGTCGTGAAATCTTAATGGCTAATGATTTGTTTTCGTTGATATTTAAATTTATACCTTACAAACAATTTTTCTACCGTAGCTTCGCAGTCATCTCAATCGATAACAGAAATGTGCCGAACGATGGTGAAATTACAAGAAGCTGAAACAAAGAAAGAGAATGAGGCACAGAGCAAAGAATCGACTGATGATTTTGGTGTCGATGTATCGAAAAAGTAAGAAAATATAATATCTTTTTCGTAAGAGATGACGGCATTTATTCGGTCAGAGGAGCATTCAGTATCGTTTAGGATACGGTTACTCAAAACAAGAATTATTTAACAAAAATTAGGATACTCAACAGAAAAATTTAGGTGTTTTTTAATTGAATTATTTATCATTTGATTAACCTTTTAGTAAGTATAGCCTGTTTCGGATTCATGAAAAACTCTGAAAGTACATTAGGGAAAACTCATCTTTTTGAGAGCTTATTTATCAGTTTTGATAAATGCATCTCACAGGAGTAATTGTGTGTGTTGCTTTCTAATTTCCAAAGGGCATCAGCTCAAGTGGTTGGAGTAAGGAAGTGTTTTTGCAAAATGTCTTTTAAGATTTTTATTGTAAAAAGCCTTGACTTTGCTCTTACCGCATATTTCTGAAATAGGCCGTACTTACTAGAATTTCAATTAAATGATAGATATTCATTTATTGTATCGAAGCTGCATATCATTGAAAAGAATATAGATTGGGCTTTCAATTGGTATACAATACATCCATTCAAATGTTATTATTGTTCTTTTTTAATTTTTCGGTTTGGGTTACATTTTCTGTGACATTCTGTATTTACTCAAGTGAAGAAAACATTTCTTCTTGATACAAAAATTCGGCCGTTAACCTTTAAGTCGTTAGTCATCGTACTTCATTCTGAATTTTGAAATTTGTCTTTCTTTTTCTTATTAGGAGAACACTGTCTCAGCCGCTGTTGAGATTTGAAGACACGGAATTTCAAAAATTTGACTCAGATTACGATGCTTCTGTTCAAGAAGTAAGTCACGTTTTCTTTGTTTACACGTCAACTAACAATCATGGGCGGCGCTGGACACCGGATTGTTTCAAAGCGTGATTTTACTCACCCAAATCAAAATCAAATCATCATTATTTAAAGTTGGTGTAAGAAACTAAGAAACTAATTAATACCAACTATTTACAATACAATATACAAACATATAGAAAATTATACGGTATTTACAAGCTACATAACTTATGAACAGGCTACTTACAGATTTTGCAATTACATTTTTCACCCGTCCAGGCTTTGATCTTTATTTTAAAGCTTGCAACTGTTGGTAGCTCCTTTATTTTATCGCAAAGAGAGTTCCACAATAGGTTTCCTCTGAATGAGAGCGACTCCATGCCAAATTTTGTCGTTCTCGTGACCGGTAACTTGCAGAGATGCTTAGTTCTTAGATCATATTGGACCTCTTTCTTTTCACGAAGGTGCTAAATGTATGATGGATTTAGATGGCTCATTGACTTATAAATTTCTAGCATCAATTTGAATTAGGTTATTGAAATGTCCGCATTTATTCGTTTTGGATGACATTTGCTGATGTCGTTTTTGTTGTTCTGATTTGGCTCTCTCCCTTCCACAAACCTACGAAAACCGAAGGAGATCCTTTTTTTTATTTATTTATAAATTCAATGTAAAAAATTGACAATTACGAATTACCTAATTACGAATAAGCTACCATACAACACTACAATAACGATACCAAGGGGAGCAATAGATCATGACTACCCCAAGGCCTTCACATGAAGAACATAAACCTAAAATACAACTAAATATACAATTTTCAAAAACTACATATAAACTACACTACTAACGATTAAAAACTAATGGATACTCTACTAGATTCTGTCTGACATTAGATGTCTGGTCAGGGTTGCGATGAAATGAAATATTGACACGAGCGCAAACTCGTTCTTGTAGTTTTTATTTGATACAGTGCCTAACATCTAATGTGAAACAGAATTTACAAAGAAAAAGAACGTTTACGTTAAGGGACTTGGTGGCTGCTTAGTACATAACTGAAGTTTCAAAGGATCTTAATCAAACCGACCAGTTTCGTGGATGAAACGTAAGGTCATTTCGAGTATATTTCTGTTCAAGTCATTTGAAAGGTCTTGATCACCATATAACAAAAGCTGCATCAAAGCATCATTCGAAAGATTGGTGATTTGTACAAATGGTCGTAATAATTCTACAATTTCAGCGAGAAGATCTTGTCGTTGAACATCAAAAGAAGGGCACAGCAACAAAAAGTGATCCGTATCCTCAATGCCATCGCTTGTTGGGCACATTGGGTTTATGGTATCCCTAAAATTGTGCTTGAATTTGTGGAAATTTAACTTGCTGAGACCAACCCTAAGTTGAGTAAGATAGGATAATCCTATTGGATGGTGAATTCCAAAAACAGATTTTGCAGGGGGGCGGATTATTGATAAGAGCTTTTTCTTTTTCGCTTGACCAAGAATACTTTAGCTGGTTGTGTTGCAGTGCTGTATCATCTGACTTTGCAGACCAAACAGTTCAGACGGACAGGGCTCAGTCCCTACCTACACCACATGAGTGTCATGACAAGGAGTTCTGAACTCGATTAGCGCTTAGCAACTGCTGCGATCTATTATTCATAAAAACCGCAGCTTCAACTTCGCCTGCACTGGTCTTTGATAAAAAGGAAGCCCGATGAGCTAAATACATCACGGTAGCCTATGAACACACAATTTACATGGGTCGGAGTATTCATTCGGTACGGCGCAAAACCTGGTCGTTTGCGTCGTTTGTGTTGTTGTGAAAAATGATAACGACTCAAATGATATAGTGGAAACACCTTTTCAAGTGGCCGAAAAGACGTGATCTTCTGGACAGTATCAACGCAATATTGTTTTCAAATGGCTTATCAATCCTTTCTAACGGAATACTGCTTAGAGTTCTTTTATGGTGATGAGAGGCTACCAACTGTTTCTAATACAGAAATTATCAAGGCAACCCTTAAATACAAGCATGTGTCGCAACGTTTTCGATAGCTCGCTCCTGCCCTTCCCTTTCGTGAAAAATGATAATTTTTTGTTCTTAGGAACTTTTCTTTTTGTAGCTTTGTGTTTTGTATTCTTCATTTTTGTTTGCAAAGTCTGTTCCAAAATAGAAGTTAGGTGATGCATAACTCAAACTCATAGCTCTGCATAACCCATGTATAACGCAACATTTGTTTAAATTCTCGGACTGTTTCATCTGACATCTATTTTGAGACAGATTTTAAGTTAATTGTAAAGGCCAGAGGGTTGTTATGTAATCCCATGCTCCCTCTGGTATCGTTGTGTATAGTCGCCATTGTAATTTTTTATGAGCATATAAAGAAAATGACCAAATGGAAACCAGGCTTAACGACTGCAGCGACTAAACCAACCCAGTTGTTGTAGTCGTTTTCCTTCTTTACGACGACCCTAACGACCAAATTGAAATCAGGCTGGAACGGAGTCCTCTTCCCTTGGGGGAGTCCTCCACCGCAAGGGGTTTATCACAGCCAATAGCCAACAGGGATACTATCGTTAACTGTGTTATTCTTTATCCATAGCTCAAGAATCAAGCTAAAAAGATGTTGAAAGCGAAAAATGAGATTTTGAATCAGCGATTGCACGAAGAAGAGAACATTGTTGATGACTTTCCAATTGCAACTACATTTATAATAGAGGTAGTGAACCTTTTTATATTTGAAATTTTTTTGAAAGAAGATTATTTCGCCACTGGTCTGTGCTGGAAATTCGACTTGATACAAGTGGCAAACACCGATTCTAAATGTTGTAGTCATCGCTGTTAAATTAATCGTTTAAAGCTCTCACCGAGGGATGTATCATTCCCTCAAAAAGCGTACGAGATTGCTAGGAGAACAAAATAATTTCTAGAGAATTTCAAAGCATTTCTCAGGAAAAACCAGGATATCCGTAAAAAGTGTGCAAGATTTCTATGGAGTGATTTACCCCACGGGTCATACCACAACAGTTATCAAACTACACTCAAACCTGTGCTACTTTTGTATTGATTGCAAGCAAGTTATTTAGGGCCTCTGTACACAGCCCAGGATGGCTGCAACCTGTCACAGAGGGTCAGCCCGACCTGCAGTGAAATCTCTACAATAATCGTTCATCAGAGGAACCTGCAGTTGCTCATGGTAGAGATCTACAAAACAAAAGCTAATCTAATTTACAAAGCAAATTTTCTAGGAAAAAGCAACGCCTTGCAATCTTAGGTGTTCTGATAAACTGCAACTACTGAAGATAAAAACAACTTGCCTTGAAACCGATACGGTCAGATTTATGGGGAAAAAAGTATGGGAGACACTACCTCCAGAACTGACAAATTCAGACTCCCTTGAGATTTTTAAAAGATTCATTAAAGCCCATAAATGCCAAGCCTGCAACTGCAGATTATGTATAATAATTTATCCCAGTTTAGGTTTTCTATTGTAAATTCTATTTTTCTTATAATATTGTATGTATTTTTATACATAGTTGGCCTTAATTTGCAATTATAGCTATAATTTCTTAACCAACTTTAAATGAAAGAATTTATTATTAACCCAGTAGGCAGTCCGGGGTCAATCCGCCTATACGGGTAATCTTTCTTGAGGGTAGGGTTGACCCGTGAAGGCGGGTTAGCTCAACCTGGGATTATTTGAACAATGGTAATTTCATAAAATAAAAGACAACCAAAAAGCAAACCTGCCACGTGTCAACTAACGCATCTCACAGAACTGTCCCGGGCTGGCTATTTGCCACACCACAGAGCTACCTCTGCCTGGCTCTCGTAAAGAAATTATTTGAGCTGACCTGAGGTGAATACCACCCTGGGCTCGTGTCGAGAGACCCTTGGTGTTTTTACGAGTTACACATGTCATACCTTCAAAATCTTGAACGACACTTTCAGGTTAACTTCAGGAATAGATTTTTAAATCCTGTAATTTTGCGATAATTTCCATGAGACGGTGAAACAGCCACTTTGAGGAGCATAGGTCCCTCTAACTTTCGTTCGGTGTTGTTATTGTTGTTATCGTAGTTTGTTGTTGTTATCGCTTCAGTTCTGTTGTAGCGGTGAAGCAGTTTGGGGAGCAGAGACGAGAGATTTTTGGAATGAGTCCGGATTAGTTCATTAGAAAATATCTTTATGTTTGAAATGTTGAATTGATGAAATTACGCCTTGTGAGCTGTTCTCCATATTGCAACTTCATTGTACTTCCCTTTGAATTTCAATGAAGTTGTCTTTTCTCTTTATAGGAAGAGGGCTTGATGGATAAAATAGACGATGCAGCCACGGAGTCAAACTTGACCTATGCAACAAACACAGGTATTCTCAAGAGTTGGTTTATTGTAAGAACCATACCTGTTACACGCCAGATTATCCAAGTTTGATCATGGGCGTTAAGAAAGGCGGTAGTTGCTATTCCTACAGCAGTTTGTTCCTCCCTGTTTCCCTGTGCCCCGTTTTCCTTGTATCCCTGTGTCATGCAAATTTGAATGACAGTGAACTGAAGAAAGGAATGGGCGAGAAGCGCATTTCGCTCGAGTTTGAACATGGTATTAAGAAACGCGGTAGCTGTTGTTCCTACAGCAGTTTGTTCCTCCATATTTCCCTGTGCCCCGTTTTCCTTGTATCTCTGTGTCCTGCAAATTTGAGTGACAGTGAACTGAAGAAAAGAATGGGTGAGAAGCATATCTCGTTCGAGTTTGAACATGGGCGTTAAGAAACGCGGTAGCTTTTGTTCCTACAGCAGTCTGTGCCTCCCTGTTTACCTGTGCCCCGTTTTCTTTGTATCCATGTGTCCTACAAATTTGAGCAAGCAACCTTCACGGGCATAAGGACACAGGGAGGAAAACACTGCTATAGGAATACAACTACCGCGTTTTTTAAAGCCCATGGCTTGATCATCATCATTGTCACTTTATCTAAAGTTGACTACTTACATCGCTATAAATATCAAACTGTTTCAAGCCAGCGAATTACCGGATTAGTCGGAAAAATGTATCCATTCTTTGAAAAATCGTACTACAAAAAGTATAACCCCGATTTGAAAAAAATTACAGTTCTGTTGCCTAACTGAGGGTTTAATTTATTTCAAGAAATTTTCCATAATTTAAAATGCACCTTTTCAATCTCAATTGAAGAATTCCCGACGACTAGCTTCCGTGGCAATTGCCTAAAACTGTAATTGAATGGCTCAATTTGACCGATGGTTTTAATTTTTTTTCAAAATTTCCTTGGGCTTCCGTGGGGAAAAGAAGAACGATGTATTTTTGAAAATAATCAAGCTGTCACAAAAGTCGACGGTAGAATTACAGCAAATCACCTTGAATTACTTTCAAGCCACTCAGTCCAAGGAAAGATGTAACAGCCATATAACTTTTTTAAAGTTTAGGAGCCTACTGTATGCTTATCAGAGCTACATCTGTTGAGAGTGAGTATAATCTAATAATTTGCTGGCTTCTTTTATGATGATTTTGTGAATTTTGCATACGTTTTTGTTGCAGTTGGAGAAAGCAGTCGAATGCCGTCACTTGATCAGTGGCCACTTTCAGTTTCACGAAGAGACACAAGATCCAGCGCACTCTCAAAGAAATTACCCTTGAAGGGTTTTAGGTGATATGTCATAATCTTTTTCTAAGTATTCATTGGACACTGCAAATTATTTACCCCTATCCCTTCCTGTTGCTGAGCGAATCAGAAAGGTGCTGCCGGGTGCGCCAGAAGAAAATATCCACTTTTAAAACGCAGTGATAAATCGTACATTATGCCAATTTTGTAGACTGATGATTTAATATTTAGTCAGATCCCTAATATAACTCGCTAATTTTTTTCTCGATTCTTCGACCGCCTTTTCTCCCGTTATAATCAATTTCTTGAAAATTCTTAGTGAGATCCCTAATATAACTCGCTAATTTGGTTCTCGATTCTTCGACCGTCTTTTCTCCCGTTATAATCAATTTCTTGAAAATTCTTAGTGAGATCCCTAATATAACTCGCTAATTTTTTTGCCCAGTGTGCGATTTTTCATGTCCAGTCAAAGAGGATACTTTTTGTTGCGCACTCGTTAGTACATTGTCATTTTGTATATTTTGAAGAGGCCTTACGATTAAGGTCTGTCTCAAATTAGATGTCACGTGAAAATGCCAGCGAATAATACCAATTGAAGTGTTTTTCATGAGAAATTTTGCGTTGTTGCAAATCTCACGTGACATCTAAATTGAGACAGACTTTGGTTGGTTAAAATCTTGCCCTTTCCTAGGAAATCTACCAAGAAGAAGACACCAATGAAACGGAAACCTGATCCGGTTAGTATGATGCATTCTTACTATTTGAAAATGTTTTACGACTGTAGATCATTGAGCAGTATGATAAGTTTGTTCTCCCCCCTCCTCACCCTTGTCTTGAATCAAGACCTCTGAAAATACTTTTTGTAAAAACAAATGATTCAAGTCTCTTATACCGGATGTTTCAGAAGAAAAGTAACCCCGTTTGAGTCGCTGCACAGTAAACCAAGAAATTGCTATTAAAAACCTTTTTCTTCAAAAGTACTCTTCAGGCTTCAATTTAAGCTTTGAAGCATACCCCTTTAAAATCGGTCTAGAATGAGCTGTTTTATCATCATTTCAATCCCAAATAGATCCTAGCCAAAGCCAGAGCCTAAACTGAATTGACGTTTCAGTTAAAAACGAGACGAAATATCACCATTCAGTTCTGCCCATATGTTTTCGAAGAAATTCGGGAATGTTTTTATTCGCGATGAAGCAATTTTCATTTGCATTGATGCATTTTCTAGGATAATGTTCGTTGTTTCTTCACCAGAAGCTCTGGTTTCAACTGTTGCCTACTTTTTCAAGTTAAAATTATGATAAATCAACATATTAAATAAATAAATTGTTGATATAATTCTCGACCGATTTTCATGGGGTTTGTATCAAAGTCTAAGGTAAACAAACAAACTGCAGGGACCTCCAAATTCCAAGATATAGCCTTGAATATGCGAAAAAAGGCTTTCATTATTCAGCTCTTACTGCATAGAACAGCACCCCTATCAATATTAGGGAACTGCCAACCCTCCCGCAGTTCAAAAGAAATTAAAAACCCATCTCTAGAGCTGAATTAAAAATCAAACACGACTCCCTGGAAGAGCAGCAAATAGGCCCTAACAGTTCTAAAGTAATTTTTCCGTTTGTATATATATCATATTGTATTATAAATTGTAAATGTAACTTTTATTATTTTATGCTGAAGGGATTTTGCGTTTGTGTTATAAATAATTTAATATGAATATATGAAATATGTTGAAGCCTTTAGATTATATTTTTCGACAAATATTTTCGATATACAGTTAAAGATAATTATGTACAGTAACCCATCTACATAGCAGCTGCTCTTCCAGGGAGTCCTGTTAGGGTCGTGTTTCAAGTTGACTTTTAGCTCTTGAAATAAACTTTTAGTTGATTCAAAGGGAGCTCTCTTATATTAATGGGAATATCGTTCCTTGCTGTAAGAGCCGAGTAGCCTTTCTTGACGTATTCAAGATTATTGTTTGGGATTTGTAGGTCCCTGCAATTCCTTACAGCTGTGGCCTACTTTTCAAGTTAAAGTTATGATAAATACTTTGATAAATACAAGTAATGTAGGCTCTAAATACAGTACATGCTCAAATCGTAAACATTATTGGTGTAAATGGCTATTACATGTTTCTTCGCAATAAATGGCTTGAAAGGAATTTTAAAAATACTTTGCTGTAATTCTACCGTGACCTTTTGTAACATCTTAATTATTTTCAAAATTACAGCGTTTTTTATATGTCAAATCGGTTGAGGTTGTGACGCCATCAAATTTCTAAATCATAAGAAAGAAGAGCGACAGACTTGTGAATACCACTGTATTGTAGACCTTCATAAGCTATGATTTTCTTGAAAATTCCACCAATTTTCCTCCATTGATTTGGATGAGACTGTTTTTTTTTTCTCAAAAATATGCTTGAACTTTTTTGGAAAAAAAAACAACACTTCATTTTCTAAAAATAATCAAGATATCGAAAAGGCACTCGTCGGAATTATACAAATCATCTTCAAACCAAAGAAAGATTTAATAGCCATTTACTCTTCCTTTCTGAAAGATTTGGATCATATGCTGGTGTGAACGCTTTTTTAGTAAATCTGGTTTTATTTACACTCCTTTAAAACCCATTTAAGTTTCAGTTCGAATGGAGTACTAGCGGTAGAATTACCAACCCAGGGGTAATTATAAGCTTAATTCGACCTTTTAACAGTTAGGAAACGAACAGAAATCGGGTATTTCCTTGCAGTTTGCTGCCAAAAATGTGAATTTCATTTTAGCACACCCGGGTATGCAACGTAAGGAAATTTCGGCATTGATTTCTTGTGTCTTTTCTTCATGTTTGTTAAGTGATATATGCCTCTATTCCTAGGAACGGGAAAGGCAGATCAAAGAGTTTCTGGTGGAACCAGCCAGGATGATAGAAAGGTAATGTTTCGTCAAGGTGTACTGTTACACAGCTGATTGTCTCCTAAATGCTATAGGATCCTATTGTTGTACACTCGTGTGCAATTTTCTTCTGAAATACAAAATTGTGCCTGTTTGTACAACAATAGGATTCCAATGTTTTTACGAGCCAACAGCTGTGCGACAGTGCTCCTTTAAATGATACCCTACCGGGTGAGTCATAAAAATGTTTAGACGTTTGAAAGCCTGCAGTGCTCAAACCATTAATCAGATTCCTATAAACTGAGAATGCTCGTGTAACTAACATGGCAACTTAGATAAGAAAATTTGGTTTGTTAATATTGGATCTCTCTTATATTACAAGCGATTAGCAATGTCGGTGTAAAATGGTTGGTGTAAAATTCTGTGACCTATTTTTTTGAATTGAATGGCTTGGAAGAAACTTTAGCCACTTTGCTATAATTCTACCGTTGGACCTTCCTCAAATCTGCATCATTTTTTGAAATTACAGCATATTTTCTCATTTAGTAGCTAAAGTTTCTTTCAAGCCATTCCATTCAAAAAAATGGGTCACAGAATTTTACACCGACCTATTTAAAGATTTGGAACCTATGCTCAAGCGATTTTATAAAAATGCTTCATCTCAAAATCTTTCAAAGCAGGCCTGGCATCTTTGATCAAATTGGTAGCAATTTAGTCCCACAGCACTCACAATCAAACTCTATCGGTCTATCTTATCGCTCAAACATTTACTAGCTATATAAACATTTACTAGCTACTTAATCGTATACACTTGGGACTGTCGTTCAGCCGTTTCCGCCTATTTTCTATTCTCACGAGGCTAGATTGCTAGCAAATTTGATCAAGGATTTTAGGCCTGTTTTGAAGAATTTTGAGCAGTATACCTTTCTCTTTTTCTTGTTTTTATCCTTTCTCAGTTGCATTCATTTAGCTGCTGTCTCCTTTCTTCTTTCTTTCTCTTTTCCCTCAATGTCCTCATCTGTTCCCTTTCTTTACATTGCCACTTGACAATTTTTACCCCCATGGTGGTCCCCACCAACTAGAAAAAATGTTACTCTGGGTTTTCCCGACTCAAATGGAAAAATATGCACCATTCTTTACCCCTAATTTAATGTTTAGAAAGGCATTTTCATTGACAAATTCTTTTAACAGATTTCTGTGTGGAACCATAATCACATGTCACATATGATTTTGCCATGTTTGTTTTCACAGATCAATATCATTTGATAATCTGGTAAGAACAGGCGATACAAAGAGGTATGTGTACATTTAGTTATATACCCCCATTCACACTGACACAGTTAAACCAGCTTTATCTAAACCAAGTTAAATTTCAGCCAATCAAATTAATTCGATTTGTTGGATCGTCCATTTAGAACACAACATTCGATAACCTAGTTTGTTTTAAGCTGGTTTAACTTTTCAATGTGAATAGAGTTTTAGCTTACGACAGAAAAACTGGACTCTCATACCGGGTTAGGAAACAAATTTGTACCTTTTCTACCTTCTTGACAATTTTAGAAACTGAGCTAAGAGATTGATTGCAAAGATTCAAAGGTGCAGGGATTGCTCAGTGGTAGTGCGCTTGCTTGCCAATCTGAACTTTGGTTGTTCGAGTCCCTGCCCTGGCAAACCTGCTAGTTAGAGTAAAGAAAGTCGCCATATCTCAGTAATTCCAGGCTGAAAGGGATCACGAGGTCCTGTCACATCTAGAGGAGGGTCAACGATATTGCTTAATCAGACCTTTTCGGAAACTATTTTCACCACGAGACAAAGCCAGAAATCTACACCGTGCCTATTTTGATGCAAATACGAGTTCAAAGCCATTTCATGCGTTGCTGAGTGCAATGCACGCTTTTGGGATTTAGCTCCACATTATCGTATATCGAGGCAAAGGCCTGTAACCTGTAAATCAAAAGAAGTGACATAGTTTGCGAAAAGGCTAGCTTATCATTTTCCTAAAAATTACTTTCTGATGATAGAGGTAGAAGCAACAAACAATAACACAGCCCCCAATTCTACCTATCTATTTATGCTTAGCTCTCATGACATAAACTTTTTAAAGGCTGTCTAGTACTTGCACTTTGTCTAGTTTTTTCTTGAGGCCTAATATTTGCTTAAAAAATAATCTAACATTCCAATTGCTTTTCTGAAACTTAAATGTTGCCACACCTACGGAAAAGTCTTCTGGAAGTCTAAGTTAAGCTGAATTCCCACTTGATGCGATTTGGATTGTCCAACTTTGAATTAATCCAACTTTGTCGCATTGCAGCACTTCATTGTCATCTGTAATGCATCAAGAACGACGCTTCAAGTGTGAGTTCAGCTTGGAGCAGGAGATATTTTCCATTGGGCTTTAAATTTCTGTTTTTATATTGTTTATATCTAAAATTAGGGCCTTCAAATCGAAATATGCTGCAGGCCTCTGTCACTTTCATATAGAAAAGTCACTATTGGTGAGAATAACCAGAATTTTGAGCTGTCTCTTGTTATTTCAAACTGTATCATTTCTTCTAGTGAACCTTTGAAGAGAAGTTCAAGTTTGGAAGCTCGGATCAATTTTGAGAAAGAAATTGGGTATCGTTACGACGGGTATGTTTGACTTCGTTAAAAAAATTGTTTTAGCTCTTGGTGACCTGAAATTTCTTTATTGCTTAACTAAAAATCACAATCTTTGATTATGATGCTGTTCTTCCTTTTGTAAAGTTTTGTAGAGGACCAAGGATCAGGCTTTCAAGGCCATTTTAGATTTTAGAGGTGATAGCTATCAATTAAACTGTAATCATTGACGCAAAGGAGCAGTTCAGGGCCCTTTCAGATCTTAGACACAGCGGGAAGACTATTCCATATGGGAGGGTGGTTGAAATTGAATGCGAGTGAAGCCAGCTTAATTTGGCATCTGGGGCTTTTCCTCCGGGGAAAAATATTTGAACAAATCCCTTTAAATTATCGGAAAACAAATCTCTCGCAAAAAGAATCATCGTTGAATTAAGAAAGGATTACAATCGACGACGGGCTTCCCAGAGAAATTTTTTCAAATACTAGAATCTCAACATCGTACAGAAATTGTTTTTCGTCAAGTCATATACTAAATATTTTTATGTTCCCTAGAAGATCACTAAATTTCTTTGATGAATTTGCAATTTTTATCATTTTC
Source organism: Aurelia aurita (assembly GCA_004194415.1). Lineage (NCBI taxonomy): Eukaryota > Metazoa > Cnidaria > Scyphozoa > Semaeostomeae > Ulmaridae > Aurelia > Aurelia aurita. Next base: position 752,141 of record REGM01000153.1, on the reverse strand, counting down.
TACTGTTTTCAATAGATGATTACCGATAAGATGGCGTCGAGGGGCATTTGACCAAGATGCATTGCGTTTAATGATTGAATTTCTATAGAATAACTGTTGATTCCTTTTTAGAACGCAACGTATCTTGGTCAAATGCCTCCCGACCCCTCCCGCCCCTTTATTTTTTCCGTAATCGTCTCTTCATTTGAAATTCGGGGCCGCCACAGCTCGGAGAGTTGCTCTAACCCCAGCCACCGTCCGTTCCGTTACGCCACTGACTGTGACCATAACCTGTGGACTAAAGGTTACAAGCTTATGGCTTGGAAACCCTGACACTGAGCCATACTTTTCAATTAATAATCGTATTTCTTGTCCCTATGCTTTATATGTAAGATTTTAAACGAGCATTCGTTCCTTGCTCGATAAAGATGCCTTTTCCATTGAACAAAACTTCAGTAGGATCTCTGCTTAGACTTTGGACTTTGGACTTTGGACTTTGGACAGGCAAAAATAACTGCAAAAATAAAAACATTTCTTCTTTTTATTTTATTTTCATTTATTTTTTGCCTGCCTGTTCACAGACTAATCTCTGATTGGCTAAAATCAAAATAAGAGCCCTGGATTTCTTTGGGACATTTGTCATCAAATGAACTGATATAAAGAAACAGGCAACTTGTCTCCAACTTATGATAACCTATTTTTCTTCTAATAGTGATGAGTCTGATCTTCATTACTGGCTGAAAGAAGAATATTGGTACAACTGGTTTGATGAGCTGTACCCACCAAGCGTCCATTCAGGTAAATTTAACCTCCAACCATAGGCAGTTCAGATGTGTGCTTCTCTTTCATGTGTTTTAGGCCTTGAGCTCAACTTTTGAATCGCGAATAAACCGCCAGGCAACAGGCGGGGATTTTTGTTTCAGTTTGGTTGGGAGGCGGAAGGTTGTTGTTGCCTGGCCGTTTATGTGCCATTCGAAAGTTGAGCTGAGGGCCTAAAGACACATGAACGAGAAGCACGCAATGCTTGGGTGAGTAATTCATATTATCATTATTATATTAACACATATTAATAGTGTCCGAACTGCGCATGCCCCAACTTTCCACAGAAAATGTTTAGAAACAAAGCTGAAATCTTGCTGAATTAAATTGTTAAATATTTCATTGTTTAAAGTCTATGAACCTTCCAACAACCTTGCGATTCGTATCCTCATCAGCTCAGACTCTTAAGTATCACCTTATGATCCTTAAAACTCTGGTCCAGTTGATTGATTCAATTTCCAAGTGCTACACAGAGCGAATTTGTCCTCTCTTTTGAACACTGCTATACAATTATCGTCTCTGTAGCCAAACGAAAATTATGCAGGTCGTTGATTGGTATTCTAGATCCCTTCTAAAACACGGAAACATTGTTTGCCAAACATTTGAGATTTGAGATTGGTATGTTCTCTTTTAATCACCTACAGTTGGCCAATTTAGACTGCTTTTCAGTGCCGTAGCTGGCGTATCAAGATTGCTGTTTGTTAAATTCTAGTAGCTTGATTCTGCAATTGTTGTAGGGTTTGCAGTCTAGTGACCCAATACTGAAACATGAGATCCTTTTGGATGATTACAATGTCTCCTAAGCTATGATTGTGCTATCGAGATTTTTTCGTTCTCCGCCCATTTGCTTGCCAAGGTCCCTTACAAAACAAGCAAGCATATTAATCTCTGATTAAAGACACGAAATCTGTTTATCGAAGCCTGCATGCCACAAATGATCCTTGATGATGTCATTTTGTTGATTTTGTTTGTAATCAAAAACTGTACCGATAGTGGAGGTCGACGATTCCCCGATACATCTTAAAGACCCTGCGCTAACCAGCAGCCTTTGTGGGCATTCTTTGCAAAACCAAATAAACAACATTCTTTTTCGGACAAACATCGATGGAACGTGCAAGGTATGCAGGTTGCAAATGCCCCTTTGAAAATTGGAGAAAGGGAAATATCGAATTTCTAATTTTGGACTCTATGGCTTTGTCAATGTTAAATTTCTATTCAGTTAGAAACTTGATGTCCTGATTTGTTTTGTTATCAGCAAAAGGAGTGTTTTCATGCATATAGCTGGTACAGGAAACTCGGCATTGAAAAAATTCAATATGTCGTATTGGCATTCTAAAATTAGCTAGCAAGGTGAAGACGTTCTATATCTTTGTAAGCAAGTGGACGTTCTAGAATTGCAATGTGGGATTGAACAAACTGCATTGTGGTATAGCTTCACTGCGCAGAGGCTGCTGGTTAGCGCAGAGTCTTTAAACACAGAGTAATATACCTTGAGTGCCTTTGGCAATCAAAACAATCATGATTGTATTGTTTAAGACATTGATTCATTGATTCAGTTCAAAGCATTTAGATCCGGCTGCTTGAATTTGAATGAAATCTTGATTGTTTTGATTGCCAAAGGAACGCGCAGATAATTAATTTTGTAATTAATGGCCCGTGAGGTTCCTTATCATTGTCTTTCCTTTGTTAGATGAAGTTGTTGAACCTCAAGCTAAATTAACGTGAGTACCTTTGGAGAATTGTTAGAAAATCTGAGAACTCTTCTTTTCAGGAATTTTTTTCTCTCATATTTTTATCTACTTCTTACAGAGGCTCAACAGTGAGCACGCGCGCAAGGCATCAAAACATCATAATTGGCCGTAAACAACATATTTTGAAAATACAATAGTTGGAACATAAATAGCTCCAGGGAATAGACCTTTCTTAATCCTTGAATTATTTTCAGGAATGTCTGCTGTTTGAGTTCAAAAGTGATGGCATAACAACGTTCATTTGAAAATTGAAAAGATAAAGCAGCCTCTCTATTGCTAGGCCAAAATCATTTTCATACAGTGTAAAAATCATCGTGAGACGGCAAAGGATCACGGGGTGCACTGGGTCTTTAACGGATTTCGAGCTCGTACTGTTGTCCCCTTTGTGCTACTTATTGAATCAGAAACCACGATTACGTACTCAAATTGTTATTGCATCGAGGCTCTTGAAGGAAATAATCAACCCAGTTAAAGTGGCGTTAGCCAGGGAAACTGGGCAATCTAAATATAGCCTATTGTATTTGATGCTCTCAATAAATGATCAAGCATTAAGAGAATAAGTGGTGCGTGGCCTTTTTTCTGTGTTTAGACTAGATTTATCACCTTCATTTTCTTTCAAGATTTTGAATTTTTTATTAAAGGAAAGAGAAGTCAAATATAGACGAAGAGATCTTGCAACAGATCAAGGTAATCGAACCCCAAGCAGAGACGGATGCACAAAAGAATCTTTATCAGGTAAATGTTCATCGGTTTTGATTCCAAGTTGCAAAGCATATATAGCGATTGGAGCAAAGGCGTCGAATCTTCGCAGAACTTTAAAATTAATGGTGTAAAATGTTATCGCCCTA
>REGM01000153.1:727927-748283 GCA_004194415.1 Aurelia aurita | reverse complement strand
CACAGTCATTTCTATTGTAATGGCCGATGGCCTAAATAAAAGCCCGATGACAAAACAGCCCAAAATTCATATTTCCAGTGCTTGAAGATGGGAAAACAAACTGTGAGTACAAAGATTAATGTTTGTTTCATCCATAAAGTTCAAATATTCCACTGTTATTCGTTTAAATACTGCAAAAAATTGCTGCGAAAGAAAACCGAAACAGATCTGAAAATGTTGTGTCTTTAAAATTATGAGTCCTAGTTTGACCAATGAAGGGGTAATATTTAAGGTAGTAGTAGTGATAACTAGAACGAAAATCATGAGTCTACCGTTTTGTTAGCTCAGAAAACTTTCTTATTTATTAAGAAATATTGATACAGTATATGATGTGCTATTAATATTTCATGTATGTGCGATTTATTTATTGAGGAAGTGAATTAGGAAAACTTACAGATAGTTACATCGTCGCACACTCTGTTTGCTTTACTTCAACTCCATGGTTAGGTAGCAGGATGCCTTGAACAGAAAATGGAGCTCGGCAAACTGAATTTGGTAATTTTCACAAAAACGTGTTTGTTTAGTAGCAAGATTTTTAAAGTGCTGGTTGTTCTAATCTGAAAAAACCGTTTTTATTTGTAGATTGGAGAGCTAAAGAATGCAAAAGACGACTTAGAGAGGTATAAAATTTGATATCCCAATGCGTGAAAGTATTTCTGAGTCATTTTGTTCATAGCAAGATGGTTTGGTAGGAATGAGTCGCAAAGTTTAACCCAGATCTCGTTTTACGTTTAATCTAACTGAAGATCATATCTTAGAATGAGCTTTTGTAAATTTTCCTAAATGTAAAATTACGTTGCCTTGTTATGCGGGTTATGTATAAAGCATATTAAAATATTTGCGACATTACCTAAGCTTATCAAGTTTTCACCAGATTCCTATAAACTGGTGCTTAATTTGTAGCTAAAATTTCAACTTAGATGCAAACATTTTGTGGGTAAAAATCGGACACATCGTTCCCAAGCAACAAGCAATTTCAGAAACATTCTATATCTCAGAATCCTTGAAATCAGCCTCCCCCAAACTCCTTTATCAAATTTGCTCATAATTCAGCCACACAGCTATCAAAGTAGAACTCCACCCAGCTATCTTATTGCCGAGACATTACAGATAAAGAGCTTGCTTTGCAGATTTATGCACCTGGGACTGATCTTAAGCCGCTTTTGGACTGTTTTTAATATCACGAGGCTGAACTGTTAGATAATTTGATCAATGGTTTTAAGATTTCGAGACTGAACCTTTTCATGAAATCGTTCTAATTTGAGAACGATACGACAGATTTCGAACAATGGAACTTCTATCATCTGAATTGAGCTGTTAGCTACATAACAGACATCAGTTTGTAGGAATCTGATGAATATTTAAGAAACTACAGGCTCCTAAACATCTGAACATTTTTCTTACTCACCCAGTACATATAAACAAACAACGACAACCATTTGAACAGGAGAGGAGGAAACTTCGCGAGCTAAGTATTGCATGATACCTTAATGGAAAATGCACAAACAATGTTCTTGTATGCGTGCTACATAATATTTCATTAAAAATAACAAATACAGTATAAATAATTGTAATAGTACAATTATTTATACTGTATTTGTTTGTTACCTTGATCAAAGGATGCGACTCAATAATGTATCCAAATTCTTTTTGCAGGGCTATAGAACTTGAACCCAAGCTGGTTGACGCCTATTGGCACAGGCATATGTTATTTCTGCTGCAAGAAAATTCCAAGGTGAGTCTCCAAACCACAGAAAATTAACGTTATTGAATTTATAGATTTTGAAATATAAGAAATACATTGGGCGGATGTCTTCTGCATTGCTATACTCGCTGTTTTTGGTTCGTTCTTGCCTCCTCCTAACTTGGTCTTAATGCTGCCATTATTCAATTGAAATGAGAGGCATCGCTGCGTAGGAGCTCAAGCACGAAAAACAATTGAACTTTATTTTAATAATGGCGGCATTCAGGCCAAGTTGTGAATAGGCAAGAACGATGGAAAAACAATATTATCAAGCGTTTTCTGCAACCCGGTGGAAGAGAACAACACATTACGTAAGAACACATAAAATAGGCCACATCAACATGCCCGTGATTCTTGCCCGTGGTTTGCCACTGTTTTGATTAAAAATCATCATCTGCTCTTTAGATAGATTAATCAATTAATCAATGAATCAATTCATTAATTCATTTTCATTCAGGTATCCATCCTGTTGCGTTCCACATATGTTCCTCAAATTTTTCTTGTCTAACCTTTGACGCAAAAATGTAAGGGCCTGGCAAGCGTTTCTTTTTGTTAGGCATTCATAGACATAGCATAGGGTTCAAATCTTAAAAAAAGCAGTGTAAAATTATATTACCTCTTTCTTTGAATTGAATGGCATGATAGGAACTTAGGGTACTTTGCTGTAATTCTGCCGTGGAAATCTTTTGATATCATGATTATTTTAAAATAGCAGCATTTATCATATTTTAGGCTGTTACGTCATAAAATTTCTAAGTCTTAAATCAGAAGAGCGACAAATTTCTGCTTGCCACCATAATGTAGACTTTCACAAGCTATTATTTCCTTGAGGATTGTATCAATTTTCCTCTGTCGATTTAGAACTGATGATGATATTCGTTTTTGAAATATTTCATGAATTCTTTCAATAAAAAGTAAAACGCCGCCATTTTGAAAGTAATTAAGATATCAAAAAATTTCCACGGTAAAATTACAGCTAAGTACCCGAAGTTCCTTCAAGTCATTCAATTCAAAGAAAAAAGAATTCTACACCGCCTTTTTAAAGATTTGAACCCTATGCTGGCATTCATGGTGTTTCCATCCAAAGTGCTAGCATACTTTACCTCATGCCTGTCTAAAGTTTGTGTCACATTTGATGTCAGGTGAGATTTGTGATAAAGCAGAATTACTCATGCAAAACCTTGTGTTTATTCGCGAATATTTTTACCTGACATCTACAGAAAATGATTAAATGTGTTTTTATACCAAGCTGTGTTTTTCAAATTAGCCAGTCAAAATCATCCAAAAAAGGTGCGCCAAGAAAACGTTCATGCTTTTGAAAAATCTTAGCACCTAATGCTCGATGGATTTGAAGGAATCTCTCACACAGAACAATACTCAAGGACATTTAATCGCTCTCAAGAATTAAAATTAATGAATTTAAACATTTTTCCATCCCATGACAATAAATATGCATACGACATCCGATACCCATGAACAAATGTACTTTTGTATTGTTCTGTGTAAGAAGTTTCTTTACGATTTGATCGAATGTTTCAGGACATTTTTCAGGTATTTCTCAAAGAAGGGATTTTAGTAAAGTCGAATTTACGTATATTTTACTCATAAAAACACGAGAAAAATCACAAAAATTCTTTTGTCTTTTGGCTATCAAATGGAATTTATTTCATTCCAATCCATTCAGTACTCTAGGTACTATGAGAATTCTCAAACGCCTGAACTTTTTTTGGTGGACCTAGTGGATCGCTGTTGTATTTTGAATACCATTCACAGCTGTGTATAAAATCACATTACATCTGTCGGTTCTTACCTGACGTTTTATACTCTGAAATAGCCCAGCCCAGATGAAAACAGCTAGCTTTTTATATTATGATTCCAATTTCCAAGTCTACATTAAATTCGTCTATTTTTCAATTTGAATTGAGACACGTAATTTTTCTAACTTTAGAAAGCACTGAGTGATTTGGATTTTATTCTAAAGCATAATACAAGTCACGTAGGAGCATACAGATCAAGGTTCGTAACTGTAGCCTTTAATAAATTCGCGATAATCTATGTTGAATACTATCGAATGAGTCAACGAAGAGTGGGACGACTGCACTTTAGCAGACCAGATTTATTTCATGTCTCTCAGGAACGAATTTTGCCAAATACCCTACTAACCCATAACTAAACCCTACCTTGCCCCAATTACAACTTAACTGACCCTAACTTACCCTAACTAACCCTAGTTTAAACCCTAACTAACCCTAACTAAAACCCCTTTTCAAAAACCTAGCCTTAACCCTTACCCCATGACACATAACGTTCCGATATTGAACGCTGGTCCAAAAGAGCTTCGTTTGTTCAATGGGCAATAAATCAAAACCCTGTGATTTGAATTGTGTTTATTAATCTTTTTGTGTGGTTGAATGAATCGATTAAACTTACACCCTGGTCGATGATTTCGCTCAATTCTTATAGTGAAAATTCGTTCAATAGTTGCGTGAATCTTCGAAAAAAGGTTTTCAGTTCTCATCAATCAAATTACTACTGTCACTGTTCATTTTCAGGGCTGAGCTTTATAAAAAGAAAGATGATTTGACAATGGCAATCTTCAACTATTCCCAGGTGAGAGTGCAACAGATCCCACAATTTAATGTCAGAACGCCGGAAGTAGAATTCTATTTCAACAATCTAATCTGTAACGTTTTGTAAAATTTACCAATACCCATCGAGATGGTTGAAAACTGGATGCGGATTATTTGCTTATTTTCCCTTGTTTTGTGGAGCTGTTTCTTTGAGGCAGAAATGATTATTTGATGAGATCTTATCAAATATTGCCAGAGGCAATTTTGTGTTTTAACGGGGCAAATTTTGTACCATTCGTCATACCGGGAATTTTGCCAGGATCAAATTTACCAGCTCACTTACGCAAGGGCGTGCAAAAATAGAAGCATGAACGTGTTTGTATGTGTAGTGCTGTGTGCACAATGGAAGTTGTCAAAATGTCGATGATTCATGCTCTCATATTCTTCATGCTTATTATTCTTTCTCTAGGCAATCAAATTCACACCAAATAACGCAGATATTTATTATGATAGAGCCTACATGTTCAAAAAGGTACGTCCTAAATATTTTTATTTATTCGCATTTATGTTATATATATATATATATACATATTAAGTAAACATCGTTACAAGTTTGAAAGATCACTAAAATTTGATTTAGATGCTATCTATGAATTTCTTTCACTTCATATTAGAAGGAAGGCCAGGTTAGTTTCTAAGGTATAAAACACCATCTTTTCTCAAACCCTCGGTAACAAATCTTCTCAAAAACTCTCTGTAAGTTGTTTATTTAGCTGTATTTCTTTATGTAGTGGCCGCAGGTAGTCATTGTCTGTTGCTCCCCGTGGTATCGCCCTTATAGTGTTGTAAGGTAATTCATTTGTTATTGTAAAAGTTTTGATTGAATATAAAAACATTTTCTTTTAAATACAGCTGATAATGAAGTGATTTTTATTCAGTTGTTGTATTTTATGCTGTACTTAGTGCCATATTAATTTCCTCACGCATTTCACGCACATTTTAGAAAGTTTCTCAGAAAAGTTTTATCGTAGGGGCTACCTCTTTTTTTGTCCACCCGTTGTAACACTCACTAGAAAATCAATTAAGAATTGAATCTATTGCTTGCATGCAGAAGCTACCATGCACCTAAAAAACATGGTCTATGTTTTGACAAGGATTGTAGTTAATTTATGTCCTACGATTAATTTTTAGCAAGTCTATTAACGATACATAAAGTATGCTACTCGAGAAATCGACTTAAAGATACCAACAATCAATTTCCAAAATGAAGATGTTTAATCACAGGAGGCCCAACTTATAGTGGTGAGGGGGCCTACGCATAAATTCTAAAGCATGAATTGTCAAGATCTTATCTTACCTTAGAATCTCTTGTTGAAATTACTTAAATATGAAGTTTTCTTGCCTTTGTTTCATATCTTTTTGTGTCCTTGCTCATGAGCAATCAAATACAGCACCTCGAAGAAGGCTAGCCATCAATGCGTAACCTTTTTTTTTAATTGCGTTAGTACTGTACTACTGTACTGCAGTATCGATGTATGTATAATATTAAGACAAGGAGCGCAACTTATTTCCAAACAAATCAGCAGCAACTGTTTTCTGTTTATCCAGTTGCTGCTGATTTGTTTAGAAATAAGTTGCGCTCCTTGTCTTAATATTATACATAAATAGATACTGCAGTACAGTAGTAACGCAATTCAAAACCGTCGGGTTACGCATTGATGGCTAACCTTCTTCGAGGCATTGTTATTGATTGCCCATGAGCAAGGACACAAAAAGACGAATTGACTGCCATATGAAACAAAGGCAAGACAACTTCATATGTAAGTACTTTCAACAAGAGATTCTAAGGTAAGATAAGATCTTGACAATTCATGCTTTAGAATTTATGCGTAGGCCCCCTCACCACTATACGTTGGGCCTCCTGTGTTTTAACTACAGATCTCTTTACATCTACTATCCCGTCTTAGTAAATTATAAACTTTTTTTATGTATCTTGCTGGTTTTTTCTAACAATTTTAAAATGTTTACCCTCCAAAATCTCGAAATTCCACATCATTTTATGTCAGTCAACCTGTTTGTGCACCCATTCAAAAGTTTTTCGTAAAATAAATATTGATCAATTTATAAGTTAAGCTTTCTTTATAACCTTCAAATTCTCCTCCTTCACAGCGTGGTGACGTTCTTCTAGCCTTGGAAGATTTTAAGCATGCCAATAGCTTACTACCTAGCCGAACAGAAGCCATTAGAAATATTGGCATTTATCATTTCGAACACAGGTAATTAATATCTCGAAATTTTAGCATCATTAGACTTACTTACAATTATTCTCATGAACTATTAATTAGTGCTTTGAAAATCGATTTTTGATCCAGAAGCTTTCTTCGATACTCCATGACTCTCAAACAAGGGCAAATGTTGTAACAGTACCGGGTGAGTAAAAAATATAGACACGTTTGAAAGCATTTCGCTCTCAAACCATTCATCAGATTCCTATAAACTGATAATACCTGCGTAGCTAACATATCAACTTAGCTACGAAAATTTAGTCTGTCAAAATCGGTGGTTTTGTCCTCATATAACAAGAGATTTTATAAAAATGCTTCATCTCCAAATCCTTAAAAAAACAGGCCTAAAATCCTTGATCAAGTTTGTGGGCTATTTAGGCACACAGCTATCCGAATGAGACTATATCAGTCTGCCTTATCACACAAAATTTCACTGGGTACAGACAAGAGGCTGTTGCATAATCGCATCTCCGTGGGACTTCAGCCTTTTTTGTCTATTTTCTATTATCATGAGGCTGGATTGCTAGGAAATTTGATCAAGGATTTTAGGCCTGTTTTGAAGAATTTCGAGATGAAGCATTTTTATAAAATCGCTTGTAATTTGAGAACAATGTTACCGTTTCTGTCAAACTAGATTTTCTTATCTAAATTGATATGTTAGCTAACAGAAGCACTGAAGTTGCTTCTATATCAAAATTGATCGGCTGACCAGGTTCTATATATGTGCCAAGTTTCATACTGGTATCCAAAAGTGCACGATTGTGGCAAAAAGCTGCACTTATTTCCTGGAATATTTCCTGGGCATCCGCCGTCTCGGTAACTTGATCTAATTTAGAAGCTGAGTCACAAGTGCTTGAATTGCTCACAAGAATATGCGAGAATGGCATTGTCTATACTTTTCAGCTTCTGAATTAGCTAGATTCTAATCGAGACGGCAGATGTTTTGCTGCATCCCTCTTCTTTCGATATACACTCATCTCTTCTCTTAACAACCCCTTTCGCTTGCACAATGAATGAATGAATTACCTTCATATGTGTCAGGACAACTTTTGCGGTTTGTTTTTTTATTCAGAGGATGATTACTCAGCTGAAGGTGTCTCTTTGTCTTCAATCGGTAATCGCTTTGTCCTGGCTCGTCAATCAAAGGCAACTGATGCCTTCGTTGCGAAATCAGCCCTTGTTTGACGCTCCATGATGTAGGGTTGTAAGACGGGTCACAATAATTAAGCTGTTTAACCTAGGATTATTTTACGAATGCAGGTTGTTACAAACTTCATTAGATATTTGTCGTTTGCTTGCAATATCTCAAACTTGAATTTCGGCTTTGAAGTCTTTAGCCAAATACTATTTCAAAGGCGTGTACAAACGGGTCACATGCAAACTCCGAATTTACATTCTGCTTGAAAATTCAATACAATTAGGTACATGAAACTGATCCACGCACGTATCAAATGTCTTTAAGGCAGATAAGACAATCTTCGAAAGCTTTCTGCACTACTTGTAGCTTTGGCTACGTGGCTAGGCCCATTACGGACGTAAGCAAAAAGTAACGGAAAAGTGCGCTGAAATTTATTCACGTGACCCATCAGTGTGCGCCATTAAGAGAAGTAACATTCGAATCGTTATATCACCGCGAACATCAAATAACAATGACTGGCTTGGTGGCTAATTTTTCCAACTGATTGTGTATTAGGTTAGAGAGTCCTTGATTTTCTTTTCCATTTCTTAGGTCTTGGTCTGCAGCCATTAATGACTTCACAGCTATGCTTCTGCAAGAACCCTACAATCCAGAAGCATACACATACCGTGGAAGAGCATGTGCAAATATGGTAGGCCACTATTATTTAAAATAAATTTGTTGAGCTTTGAGCCAAATGGTTTGGTCTATAAATAGAACAAAGATAACCCACACACGTCGTTGTTTCTTTGGCTTTGCTTTGTTTGGTGACGCGCCGAGATTATCAAATACAATATGCTATTTGTTGTTCAACTTTAACCAAATTCCTTCAGTGATGTTTTTGACTACGTCATCTAAACCATAACACGCATATATTTGAAGATTTTGTTGAAGCAAAATTAATTTTATATTTTTGCTCAACAGGCACAGCATAAGAATGCATTGAGAGACCTTTCAATGGCCATTCACCTCGAGCCGAATAACAGCGTGGCTTTTTATCACCGAGGCTGTCTCCTTCGCAAGTAAGTAGGCGTTGACCTGATTCGTTGTTTTCGCTCCAAAAGTTTATTGAATTTAATTTTCCTGTAACCATATTGGTGCCAGAAGAAACTTCCACTTGTTTGGTGAAAATCGCAACTTTGTGATAAATGTGAACAATGAGAAGACGAAAAACATGGTTTTCGACATTTTAAACTTTTCTCCATTCGAAAAATCCAGTTTCTATTAGGCAGATCCAATATTCATGTTTACTTAAGAGATTTTCAATTAATTGATAGGATAGGCTATATGGCCTAAATATAGATTACATAGTAACAATTCTTGAACATTCTTCAATTTGCTTTCGACATGCCATGGAGCCTACACTTTTGACAGGCCACGATAAACCGTCTACTGGCACAAATTTGAAGATTGCTAATTTAATCTAATCTTCAGTAAAACTCCTATTATTATCCTATTATTCGCATAAATTTTTATTCGCTTTTACAGCCGCCTATTCCTCGAGTTACAAGCGATTCCAGCAAATTAACAGCACTGTTGAACCTCTTTTGGATGATCGAAAATGCCGTCAAAAATTCTTTCATATCTCATTTCGTTTTCGAGCTATCCACTGATTTTAAGCATCAGCTGATGACGTCATTTTCTTTTTGAATTACCAGGATAGTATATGTATAATATATAGAAATATAGCTTTATTTTATCTTTGTAGTTTGTAGCTTATCTTAGTAGTAGGAAAATTTGCAGCTGAAATACATAAATGGAATGTGAATCTTTTAACAAAATTGAATGAAGTTGAGAAAGGCATGTTAATCAAAAAAGTTTTTAATGATTCCCTGTGGAATCATTGTCGGTCGACCTTCATATTTCATTGACTTTGTGCAAACAAATGATGTCATCAGCCAATCCTACAAAATAGTGGATATTTCGAAAGTGAAATGCGGTATCAAAAAATTATAGAAGTTATTTTTTAGCATTCAACAGTGCCGTTCATTTGCAGCAATAAACAATTTTTGCTTCAGGTCACATTAAAATTAATCGAACAGCGTCCAACAGAGTTTCTAAAAATTTCACAGCACCCGGTTTGATAATATTATGAAATGATCGTATGCATTGTACTTTGTTTTCTTCTTTACAGAGCATCGCAAAGACAATCCTTACAAGACCTGAGTACCTCAATACTTCTTGATACCAGTGTAAAGAATGTAAATGCCTACCTTCATCGTGGAATTCTTTACACAGAGCTTAAGAGGTAAATTTTCAAATGTTCAAACTGGGCAGCAATTAGGCTGTAAAGTAATGATTCTTCAAAATTTAACAATTTACAAGAATATCGATTAAACACAGACAAAAACACAAACCTTGTTATTTATTTATCGATTTATTTAGCAATTGGACAGATTACCTTAGTCTCTTGTGTCCCTGCGATAAACCTTGCTCAAAAGGCACTCATATTGAAATAGTGAAAAAGATGACCCTGCTTAGGCCCGTTCTCAGTTATCACTGTGCAGAAACGAAATGCAGCAAAAATCCCATTGAAGACACAGTTAATGACGAAAACCTAGCATACGTAAGTAGATCAAAGTTCACACCGTTGATTGAAGCTTGAATCACAATGGAGTTCATCGAATATAGCGAGCTAATTGTCACCACAAGTTCTTGTGTATGAGAACCTAACTCAGGTCAAGTTTTGAGAATAGCATTATGGGTCTCTGTTGACCGAGGCGACGTCATTAAGCCAAAGAGCCCACAGAAACAGGGGTCTCAGGTAATCAGTCTAGACAGCAATCCTTTATAAACTGTTGGGAGGAGCAGAAATCTAAGGGTTTTACCTTGTTCTTGTTTTGACATATGTAGTTGTTGAATATGTTCTTTACCAGCTAACGGATCAACATTGAAAAAAAAACAGTTATTTGGTTCCTTTTAGTACGAAATATCATTTATTGCCCTAATTAAAATTAATTTATTGCCACAAGGGGAAATTATGTACACTCTGAAATCTGCCACCTATTTTGTTACACCAAAGCCAAAATAGAAAAGACCCACTCAATATTGAAGTCTGAACTGAGTCCAAAATCAATCCCCTGCTTTTGATGGATTTTTCACACTTTTGTGGCCTACATTTATTACTAAATCCTTCATATCTCTGGTGTTTCGGCCTTGCAGAAAACAAAGAAGGTGCTCAGATCTAAGATGATCTTTCATTATTGACAAATTTGGAAAACGAGAGAATTTGATTCATTGCTCCTATATACAATGCTTGCCAAAAGTCCTTGGAACACTTAGGCCATTTCTTGATAATGACACACTTTTCCGCAATTCTATCAGTAGAGATTAGTTGAGGCACCCCCTACCCCCCAAACAATGTTGATTTGCAAGGTTATTGTCCTAGCATTTCATCAGAGTCGCGAATCGTTGTGTCATCCTTATTTTATCGTCACAGAACAACATTGTTCTAAGGGGGAGAGGGGGAAATTGCATAACAAGGCAAAATTAGCTGAGGTGTTCCAAGACTTTTGGCAGGCATTGTAGTAACTGTGAACAGCAATCATGTTGTTTGGAACACCCTGTACCTTTATTATTGCACACGTTAATGAAAAGGAAGCTAGTTTATATCATTTGATCAAGTACTAACATTTTAATTCTACAAGATTGCAGCGTCACCGTCATGTGTTGAAGTTGTGAATTAAAGCGGCTGGGTCACGTAGTAAAAAAATGTCTCTCGAAACGGTAATTTTGCAGTTTTCTTGTAGGCCATATCAACACAGATTTTCCACTATTTTTCAAAATGAAAGTGTTATTTTGAAGATGAATTCTTGAGTTTCACAGAGAAACAAACGAAACATTCATATCTTGTAAGATTACAGAGATATCGGTGGATTTCTGAAAGTAACTTTATTGTGGATTCCCCCCATCCACCAAAATGTATACAGAAAACAATGGACACGTGCCGAGAGCAATATAGATCATAGAGATTACAGATTTGTTTACGGATACGTGACCCAGCCCATTTTAATATTTTTCTCGATGACATAATTATTTCTAATTTTGCATTAATTTCATTTAATTAAATGGTCTGTTTCAACCAGCATGCTTTGCACGTCATTTTCATGGCCCATGAAAATGGCGACAACAAAGGCCAACAAAAAGATGCCACGCGCAAAGTATGCTGGTTGAAACAGACCCTTTAATGTAACGCCTTCTTTTCCTCTTATCGTTAAATTCCTTTAACTCGAAATATTGCCCTCTCTCGTTCGCGTTAACTTAAATTGTATACATTTACTGTATGTTAATATCCAGCGGCATTAATTGCATTTAATAAGGTAGATACTTTTTCTGACTCACCCGGTATATTTCAGCAAACGCTGATAATTGATTTTAATTCCATATCTACAGATGGGAAGAAGCAGTGTCTGATTTTGAAGCAGCCCTCAAACTTAATTCTCACATCCCTGCAGCACATGTCAATCTTGGACTCATACATATGACCAAAATGAACAACCCTCATATGTAAGTATCTTATTTTGTAATAGGCCAGGTTAAAGGTGCACATGGATGGGTCAAGTGATTCAATTTCAACGTATGCTCTCACTCGCTTTTTCTCACGTTCGTAATGGGCCTAGCCACGTAGCCAAAGCTGCGAACAATACAGAAAGCTGTCGAGGATCGCCTTACCTGCCTTAAAGACACCTGGCATGTGGCTCAATTGGATGGTAGAAGATTTGAAAAGTTTCGATGATGGCTGGTGGTTTTTTTACCTCTGTTGCGTCTTGTTTACTGCCATCTTGATCACCGCTTCCACCACAGCTTTGCTTCAGTTTTCTATACCTGATTGAATTGAATTTCCACTAAGCAACATGCAAATTTGGAATTTGCATGTGACCCAAAGTGCCATTAAAGAGTTTCCAAATGTGGTCTTGCTTTTGATCAACTGCTGTGATTTGAATTTTAATTATTAGAAGGGCTTCTGAATCATTTTTGAAAGTCTTGTTGGATTTTCTAACACTCTCAAAAATCTTAAAAACTTTAGCGATCGAGAAATGATTTCAGCTGTAAATCATTGCAAGTGTTGTAGCTATTCGCCAGTTTTTCCAAAATGATTGCTGTTCTAATTTCCTGCTCTTTTCATGATTATTCTCAATGCGAAAGAAGGGGTTTCAGCAACTTTACTTAGAGCTTGTGGTTTGAGCAATATATCAAAGTTTAACTTACAGTACGTAAGACTTTAGCATAATATATTTGAGTTAATTAACACGGCTGAAAATTTTCGTCAGCAGGGCTATCAAATTTAGGCATTTGTATTCCGAATTTATAGGGACTGTGTCCTACTTTTTCTATTGTATTTCTTACTATGCTGTACGCTTGTGTTTACCGTGATGTGAGTTTATGAATTATCGACAGATCTGCATGAATAAGCTTTATTTTATCCTGAAAATGCTAACTTAGAATTTAGTTCAGAGAAATTTATGCTCAAAAGCTGTTCGTCAAGTCAGAATGCTTGAAAAGAACCAGAATGTCGACCAAATTTCGGAAGGTTGCCAGCTTTAAAATGATAACGACTGACTCGTTAATTATCAAGAGAACCGAATAAACTACCGCAATATTTTACATGAAAGTGGGCACTGATCTACCACTTGTTTTTAGTCCTTAGAATATTTCCTTCTCTTTGTCATAATCTGAAGATTAAAAAGCGAAGAACTTTTGCCAAGGTACAATTTTGATCCTTTTTTAAGGCTTAAAGAAATGTGAACTACCTAACCTGAACTACCAGACCTGAACTACCTAACCTGAACTACCTAACCTGAACTAGTTAGTACAACCAGTTTTAATTGTTAATTGTAATTTTGTTTCGTTACTCATGATAATGATTTTGCCTTTCTTCTCTATAGGAATAGCTAATTCGTATGTATTGACAGATAATTCGCAAACCCATACCTTGAAAAATGCCAAGTGTTTTTAAAGACCAATTGTAAACCATGATCCTTTGTGTGCCGAATGAAAAGCAAGACGAAGAGAAACTAGGCCAGAAACGACTTTGATATCATACAAAAGTCGGATTTGGCCCCAAAAAAGATCATGGTTAGCAATGGGTCTTTAATGCCGAGTGACCTTGCATTTCGAACAGTAGTAATGTTATTCAAATTTGTTCTTTCAGGGCAGTTCGACGTTGCAAAATTGCTATTCGAGTAGACCCAACTTATGTTCGTGCGTACATTTGCAGAGCTGAAGCATACCAAAAGTTGCATGCGGTAAGATTGTTATTAGGCTTATGATTTTTGTCCTAGTTATCGCCACTCCCGCCTTAATTATTACCTCCCCCATCGCTCAAACTAGGACTCATGATTTACATAGTTAAAAACTCAACTAATTTTCCGATCTGTTTTGATTTTCTGTCGCAGCAATCACTGCACAGTATTTCAACGAATTACAGTAAAATGTTTCCACTTTAGGCAGGGCTAAAAGAAACATCAATCTTTCTACTCACAGTTTGTTTTCACATCTTCCATGATTGGAAAAACGAATTTTCGAGCCGTTTTGTCGTCGGGTCTTAGGTCATTTCGCCATTACTATCAGAATGGCTGTGTCAAAGTCGCATAATTATTCCGGTTTCTGTGTATGTATGATTATAATTGGTAGTTAGAGCGTGTAGCAGTTCTATCAATAGCAATAACTACGATGTGGTAGTCAGTCTAGATTTATAATGCCCTTGATAAAGAGCTGCATCAGAGCTGAAATATATTCCACGTTTTCAGTCTATGTGTGTTTATCATAATAGCATAGGCGTCGAATCTTCGCAAAACTTTGAAATTATTCGTCTAAAATTACGGGTTTTTTCAAGTGAATTGCTCGAAAGGAACTTTAGGTAATTTCAGTCAGGATCAAGTAACCCATCCTCAAAATGGTCCTAGAGCACAATTTATCCTTTCCTGTCAGAAGTAGGGTACGATTTATCCTTGCCCGTCAAAACTGGATACTTTTTTATGGCGCACCCGGTAGAAGTTCTGCATTTTGAAAGACCTTCTGAGAAATAAAATGGTCAACGTTATTGCTACAGTTTATTCATACTGATTAGTTGTTTACGTATTTTAGAAACGGGCAGCAGTATTGGATTACACTAGAGCCATTCATATCAGACCTGATGTTACAGATTACAGAATGACAAGGGTAAGGCTTTTATCAGTGTTCTAATACCTTGAACAGGGTCAGATTAGGGAATATAAGCATATAAAAGTGGCTCAAGTCACTTGCGATAAAATTCTAGATATCTTCCTATCAGATATCAGTATTTCCTGTTGACGTAGGTCAGTTACCCAAATATGGTTCGGCACGTGTCACAGCAAATTGTCTTTGCATGGCTATTTTTACCAAAGGCTTATATATGCTTAGATTCCCTTTAACACGCCATTACAAAGTGATTAACGACTTCAAGCAAAGGGGTTTCAAACCGAGTATTCATGCCACGGATGTAAACAAATAAACCGGAAAGTTGCCCTGAAACATAGGTAAGAAATTCAGTCGTTGTGAAACTCAGAAATGTGTACACCACGATAACTTTGACAAAATTCAAAATTAGTAGAAAGCGGACATGCAAATCCGGCCTCTTCAGAGCAGCATAGGTTCCAAATCTTTAAATTTGCTTAAAAAGGTCGGTGTAAAATTCAGTGACATATTTCTTTGAATCGAATGGCTTGAAAGAAACTTTAGCTACTTTTCTATAACTCTACCGTTGGACTTTTCAGAAATCTTGAATATTTTCGAAATTACAGCGTATTTCATATTTCAACTCATTTGAGGATGTGACGTCATCAAATTTCTAAATCGCAAACTAGAAGAGAGAAAGACTTTTGCTTGATACCATATTGTAGAGGTTCATAAACTATGTTTTTCAAGAAAATTATTCGATGTTTCCTCACAAAGTGTAGAAATTACGATGGTTTTAAGATTTTTTCAAATTTTTTCTTGAATTCTTAAAAAAGAAGAAAAGCACTCTAATTTTGAAAATATTGAAGATTTCTGAAAAGTCCAACGGTAGAATTATTACAAAGTATCTAAAGTTTCTTTCAAGCCATTCCATTCAAAGAAATAGGTCCCAGAATTTTACACCGACCTTTTTAAAGATTTGAAACCTATGCTCTTCAGAGCCTTGTTTGGGATTTATTTCTACTAATCTTGGTAGCCTTGACTACTGGTGTTTTGGCAGATTACTCTTTTTTAGAGGCTTATGTCGCCCGGTACAATGAGCTCTGAAATTCTCAATGGCATGCGAATGCGTTACAAAATTTAATGCGAGGGAAAATTCCACTTACTCTTTTTTAACAAACTTACTTTTATTAAAATATTCCATTAGTATAAATGACAAAATCAACTTTCTTTCAGGGAAGGTTGTTAATGGAGGAAGGGAAATATGACCTCTCAAGCTACCATATTAAGTAAGTAAGAGTGCTATCCTTGAAATGGTCGGTGTAAAATTCTATGATTATTTCTTTTAATTAAATGGCTTGAAAGGAAACTTTAGCTACTTTGCTATAGTACTACTGTTGGAATTTTCAGAAATCTTCAATATTTTCAGAATTAGAGGGTTCTTTTTTTTAAGAATTCAAGAAAAATTTTGATAAAAACCTAAAAACATCGTAATTTCTAAATTTTTTAAGGAAACATGGAATAATGTTCAAGAAAACCATTGTTTATGAATGCCTACAATATGGTATCAAGCACAATTCTTTCACTCTTCTGGTTTACGATTTGATGACGTCACATCCTCAAAAGAGTTGAAATATGAAATACGCCGTAATTTCGAAAAATATTCAAGATTTCAGGGAAGTCCAACGGTAGAATTATAACAACGTAGCTAAAGTTTCTTTCATGCAATTCAGTTCAAAGAAATTGGTCATAGAATTTTACACCGACCTTTTAAAATTTTTTTAAAGATTTGGAACCTATGCTTCCTTGGAATCGTCTTTTTCATACTGGGTGACTCAATAAAAAGTGAAACGTTTTGAAAAATCATCATTGCTTTATTATGTTATCGAACTTTAAACTTTGTTGTTGTATATTTGCATCAAGGACCAAATCAATTTAATAGACGATTGTTATTTTATTCTTTTGGGAGAGAGATGAAAAAATTATGGCATGAAAACCATGTTTCGAGTAATAGTATCTCACAAAATATCGCATTTTTAACAAAGAAGCAAAATCTTGTGATTTTGTTATATTAAATTTCGACTCCTATACTGGGTGAGTCAAAGAAATATATCCACTTTTTAAAAATCCTACAGGAAAAGCAATGCAGCCAATTTGTAAACTTTTTCATCCATCATTTTACTGCGGCTTCAATATAATTTTCAAGATTTTCCCCATAATTACAGGTGCATTATTGCCTTCTTAAATCAGCAATTAGCGATAAGTCTTATTTCTCGATATGCCCAAAAACCGCCAAAAATGGGCTGTTCGCTATCATGTACTGTATATTTTTATATTTTGATGTCAAGCGTTGATGGGCAAGTATGGCTACATTTCAAAAGTTTCTGTGTAACTAGAAAGCAATGCCTGAGCCAAGAAAAGCACTATTTTACTATTTTAATCATTTAAAAGAGGATCAAATTGAGCTATTCTCTTGTAGTTTTAGCCGAAGCTAACGGAATCTGGCTTTAGTTTTAGCCGAAGCTAACGGAATCTGGCTTTAGTTTTAGCCGAAGCTAACGGAATCTGGCTTTCGGGATCTTCAACTAAGGTGAAAATAATGAATTGTAAATTATGAATTAATTCTCAAACTTAAGCTACACCGTAAGTCAGGCAACGGAGTTGTAATTTTTCAAATTGGTGTTACAGTTTTTGTTGTACGATTTTTCAAAGAGTGGATACATATTTCTGGCTCACCTGTTATTAGTCGAGTAAGTCTAGGTTGAGTCCCAGAACAAATTGCAACAAAACTGATTTTTGCAAAATCTAACCATTTCAATAGTGCTATTTAATATGCTAAAAGCCTAAGAAAATCTAAAGTATCTGAAGACCACGAAAGTTGATATATTNTAATCATTTAAAAGAGGATCAAATTGAGCTATTCTCTTGTAGTTTTAGCCGAAGCTAACGGAATCTGGCTTTAGTTTTAGCCGAAGCTAACGGAATCTGGCTTTAGTTTTAGCCGAAGCTAACGGAATCTGGCTTTCGGGATCTTCAACTAAGGTGAAAATAATGAATTGTAAATTATGAATTAATTCTCAAACTTAAGCTACACCGTAAGTCAGGCAACGGAGTTGTAATTTTTCAAATTGGTGTTACAGTTTTTGTTGTACGATTTTTCAAAGAGTGGATACATATTTCTGGCTCACCTGTTATTAGTCGAGTAAGTCTAGGTTGAGACCCAGAACAAATTGCAACAAAACTGATTTTTGCAAAATCTAACCATTTCAATAGTGCTATTTAATATGCTAAAAGCCTAAGAAAATCTAAAGTATCTGAAGACCACGAAAGTTGATATATTTTTGTATACCTAGTAATCTACCATGTTCCATGTTACACACTATAGTTGCGAAGTGCAAGCTTGTCGATTTTATGAATTGGTGTTGAAACCCGGCAATGTATAAAGTGTGAAACATTGGATCCTTCCTTATGAAGGATATCTTTCTTAAAATTCCGATAATGCCGATAGTTAAGAGATGGTTGGAGAATGGTTTCCTACAGAAAGATATTCCGTTGCAGTTTATTCTTGGTTCCACTCAAATTTGCCTGTGAAAAAATTCAAATCATCGTAAACCTCAATAGATAAAGGAAAAACGGTACAATCTTCAAGAAAGCCATATAGTTTATGAAGGTCTATAATTTGGCGGTAAGCAGAAATCTGTAGCTTTTCTGGTTTACTATTCAGAATTTTGGTGACATCATAACCTCAAAACTGGTTGAAACATAGAGCAACGATGTAATTCTGAAAATATTCAAGATATCAAAACTTGCCAAAGTAGAATTATAGCAAACCTGAAGTTCCTTTCAAGCCATTAATTAAACTGAAGATGCGTTAACCATTGGTGCAATCTTTGTTAAAGATTTGATGCCTATGCTTCGATCTTGTAGACAATCTGCACAGATGAACAAAGGCACTGGCACGTCTCCTACTCAGCAAGCTGCCGTTCTGGTGTTCCTGCAGAAATACAGCCAGGTACTCAAAATATATTTATCGTAAAGTCATTGTCCGTTTGTTTTTTTTCAATATGTTCTATGAAGAGATCAACCCTGCTTTTCGTGGCATGGTGCAGCTAAAAGGCAGATCTCATAAGAAAACGTGCGTGAAAGGATACAATGCTCAATCTTATCCAAACGGCATGTTCATCGTAAAGTCATTTTCCCTTTTTTTTCAATATGTGCAATGAAAATATCGACGAGGCTTGACCTTATGTGGTGCAGCTAAAAGGCAGATCTCATAAGAAAACGTGCCTGAAAGGATACAATGCTCAATCTTATCCAAACGGCTTATTTAGCCATGAGATATTTTGCCTGATGCTTATTTTTTGCGGATACTGTGAAATCCCTCTGTCAACTTCAAAAATATTCAAGTGAACCTGATTGGCTCATCATCATTGGATAGACCACGCCATCCTTCTTTAGGTCTTCAAGTCCAGACAAAACAATGGAAGCACAAGGGATGGTGAAGATCATAGCAACCTGAGGGCGCTCAACATGAATGACGTACTGCGTAAAATCGAACGATGAGAAACGGGGTTTCCATAGTGTGACATGGATCGCATAAGACTAAGCCGTGCAGTATTCCAAACGATATTATACCGCTTTTGAATTGCCATTGATAGCGACTGATCCGTAGAGTTATCAATGTGCAATTTGAGCGAAGTCTGGTGCTTAGGGGTGGGAGTTTAGACTAGGTAGCTAAATTGATCCTTGACGAATTAAACCAAGATAATTTGAAAAACTTTGCAAAAGTTGTAAGATTTTAACTGTAAAAATTCTTTTATAATGGTCCTAAGGACTAAGACTTCGAATAAGAGGGGGTTTTGGGATTCGTTGCAAATGCAAATCCTCTGTTCTAAACTAAACTGAAAGACTTAACTGTTCCTATAACGCCTGATACAATTAAAAATTGTCTTTAAAAACGTCTCTATTTGTTACTGATTGTGTGAATGGCAGATCAGGATGCGTTGTGCGTCTTGGCTCGACATTTCTGTAATTGCAGCGCAGTACAGCTGCACAGCATAACTAGATTGTATCAATGCAGAAATCAATATGTCATAGTGAACGAACTCTGCCATGCAAATTGTGTGCTTGGATCATATGTTGATGTGATCATTTGGCTTCCGCGTGTTTTTAGAATGAAGCAATCTGATTAGTTAATACGTTTTTAAACTTTGCTCGAAGTTTTCTTGTGCTAGGAATTGAGCCAATCAGCTTTGTTCGAGCATTGTTATTCATTGAACCATGAACTTACGAAGTGTGGGATTCGATAGGAGAGCTTGGCGCATGTGTTCATGTGATCATGTGGATTCAAATGCATTTCGTAACAATTTAAAACAAAAGAGTAAAAAAGAGGCATTCAAAATTG
>REGM01000153.1:673679-712705 GCA_004194415.1 Aurelia aurita | reverse complement strand
AAATAAATTTCAAAATTACCGGACTAATCGGCCACTTCATTCTGAAATTATGAGTCATTTTCTCGAGAAAGCCTCTTCAAGAAACCTTCAAAAACGGCATAAAAATTCGGTCAAATTTTTCTAATATTTCTTCCTTACAGCAATGACTTGAACATGTTTTAGCACGTATTATCGTCTTGGGAGGATGATTTCGCGCGGGATAATTTTCTTATGCTCCTAAGGGTTGGCACTTTCATCCTCCCAAAACGATAAAACGTGCTAAAGCACGTGCAAGTCATTGTTGTAAGAGAGAAATATTAGGGATATTTGATCGTGATTTTATTTGCCGTTTTCGAAGATTTCTTGAAGGGGTAGTCTCGAGAAAATCCCTCATAATTGCAGAACTGAGTGGTCGATTTCAGTCAGGTAAATTTTAAAATCTATTTGAAAATGTCCACTATTAGATAATTAATTTACTAATTTATTGTCGAGATATCCAGGGAGAAGTGACCTTTTAAACGGGGACTATTTTTTAAGTCACCCAGCAGAGGAATGCCGGTGAGTCAAAATACTCGTACTGTATCTACTGGTTGAAAAATTCTTCTTCAAAGACTATGAAATCGATTCGAAAAATCCGTAGCCTGACTGAGATTTAATTTAATATTTGGAAGTTTTGTGTAATTTACAATGCACATTTCAAATGTAAATTTCCCAAGAATT
Organism: Aurelia aurita; assembly: GCA_004194415.1. Lineage (NCBI taxonomy): Eukaryota > Metazoa > Cnidaria > Scyphozoa > Semaeostomeae > Ulmaridae > Aurelia > Aurelia aurita. The sequence continues at coordinate 712,006 of REGM01000153.1, read as the reverse complement.
AGTTTCCCTGAGCTTACATGGCTCTATCTGAATCGCTTTCAAACAGTTATAATTGTAAAAGGTAATTTTGGCACAGAGTATTGCTTTATAATGGCAAGGAAACTGGTAAAATGTAAATATTCTCTCCACTCTATACCAGGGACGAAACGAATGTTTCATGTCAGCCTCTGTATCAGGTTGAATAGCACTTTTTATTGTTTGTGGGCATTTCAAGGAAAGTTAATTTTGGCTAATAACTGAATCTTGAGAGGAATAAAGAATCCAAAACTATGAGAAAAATATCAAAAATATAGTTGAACGCCCATGGAAGCAAAGATTTTTAATTTTACGAATTTTTTTGCATAGTTTTTGCAGTATGAGTTTTCAAACAGTGAATACATTTTTTGACTCACCCAATTCAAAGATCTCACAAACTTCTAAACGATGAAGTTAAAGTAAGTAGGAGAATTCTTTTGGATTTAGAATATTGGTTTCAAAGTAACTGCAGCTCGAATTAGCATAGGCATCAAATCTTCAAAGAGGCTAGTGTGGATGGCTATTACATCTTTCTTTTGATTGAATGGCTTGAAAGAAACTTAAGCTATTATGCTATCATTCTGCCGTTGGACTTTTCTGAAATCTTGATTATTTTCGAAATTACAGCGTATTTTATACAGGGTGTCCCAAAAAAATTGTGCCCCGTTTACCTGAAGATTGTGACGAAATGGAAAACGATTCTTGCTAANATCTTGATTATTTTCGAAACTACAGCGTATTTTATATTTCAACTCATTTGAGGATGTGTCGTCATCAAATTTCTAAATCATAAAACAGAACAGTGAAAGACTCGTGCTTGATATCATATAGTAGACATTTCATAAACTATGATTTTCTTGAAAATTATTCCATGTTTTCTCAAAAATTGCAGAAATTACGCTTACACTAGCATTGTTGAAGATGTGACGCTTATGCTGTGTGAGTTTTGAAAAAAATTTGCTTCTTATTCACTGCTTTTTGCTTTCTACAACGATTATCAGTTTCATTTGAATCTCCCTAGGTGCTACAAAATCGTGGCCTACTTTACCTGGAAATTGGTGACGTCTCCAATGCTTTGCAAGATCTCGCAGTAGCTTCTAAGGTTTGTTATTTACTTTTTGTTAATCGAATGCGAGGGTGGTACCGGGATTTACAATGCCTGCGGTCTTCAGTATAATCTGAGCTCGCCAGGGCCATGCAAAGAGACCAAAATCATTGTAAATCTCGGTACTGCCCGACCAAATTCAGTTGATAAAAAGTTCATTATATGACAATTGATACAGCCCAAGGCGAAGGTGTTGTGGTGCACTGGCGTAATCCTCCGACTTTGCAGCCAGAACAGTTAGGTGGACAGCGTTCGAGCCCAATTTGAGCCCACCACTTGAGCATCATGACAAGGGGTCGCGGACTCAAGATTAGGTCTTCTCTACTTCTGCGATCCCAGCGCTTGGCGCTAGAAACTGCAACCTCACCTTCACCCAAGCCTTCATCAACTTATGCAGATATCATATTTCAATTCTAAGTTTTTTTCTATGTGTTTATATGTGACATATAAATAGCGGGCTGTAAGAAATTTTATGACAGCATGGAGCTTTACGAACCCCTTCCGTAAACAACAATCTAACATTGTGATTGGCTGTATGAACTGTTATATAGTATCTTCTCATATGAGTAGGGGTATACATTTTTCCATCTTTATCGATGAAACATCGAATAGGGAAAAATTTTTTAGGACGCGAGGACTTAAAAAAGAGTTGAAGAGGGAAAAGGTGAGTTCAGAGAAAAAGGAGAACGAAAGCAAAAGAAAAGACGAAGAAAGAAAAGAGATTTTACCGGGTGTCCCAAAAAACTGTGTACAAGTTTGAAAAATTCTGACACCAAGAGTTTTTGCGAATCGCTACTAAATCATTTTGATGTTGACCCTCAATGGCTAATTCAAATTTTGGTATTTTTCTGATAATTATCGGTAACTTGGTTGTAGAGCTATAAATCCGGGGAAAAAATGTACTCTTAGGTCCACGTGTCGCTCGTTTGATTGTCTTTGTGCCTTGTCAAGGGATTTTCCGGTGCACAGAATTTGTCCGGCATGTCTCTGTTCACAGTAGAGCCTCGATTTCAATTTACTAATCCTACAATTCGTTCTCTCGTTCTCTCCGTCTCTCTCCCCTCTTTTGTTCTGCTCGGTATTTATCTCTCACGTCTTATGCTGACAAGAGAGAGAATTATAGCAAGTCTTGAGCTGAGAGTGAAGAACTACATTTTGATAGTATTTCAGAGAGCTATGACCGACTGCCTGACTTTATAACTATTTGGAGCACCCCCTCCCCCTCCTTCTTCAATAAATCCTGAATTTAGAAAAGTAGTTGTTGATCATCGATTCTTAAAAGTATTCACAAGGTTTTAAAACAAGTTCTTGCCAAAGGCTGGTGGTGGGTATCGAGTAAACATTTGAAAATATTGGAAGAATATTTACCCCTGTATCTGAGTGAATTCTTTTAACCCTATGAACATAAGAAGTGATTAATTACAATAAGATCTTCACATTTGCTTACCTTTATTAGGTCACAATTTAAGGTCATAATTTTACTACTAAGGTTGCTAAGGACAACGTAGACAACGTAGACAACGTAGACAACGTAGACAAGAAGATTAGCTTTCTCTTTCATATAGCTGCTGATGATTATGTGTTGTTCTTTCTGCTTTCACAGCTTGAACCAAGGAACCCGACACTTCACCATACACTTGGCATATGCTATCACAGGTAGGAGTTTTATAAATTTGGATGTCGGCGGAGTTGGCGGAATTGAGCAGCATAGGATTTAATGTTTTCTGTGCACTCTTCTTGCTTCTTGCAATTTCCGCCTCAGCGAGTTGAGTCTAGCTTTTTTCTCAAAGCTGAATTAATGTTTTCATTCAATCTCATATGACATCGTTATTATACGGTCGATCAGTTGCTTTTAATTATACCACTTTTGCAAAGCAGACAAAGGGGATTCTCTCGAGCCACAAATAAAAACAAACGAAGCCGCAAAATATGCCCCGAAACCTGTATAGCTAACTGTCTTGTTATGCATGTGACAGGGGTTTTTGAAGAGAAATCATGAGTATATATTGAAAGAAGACGGGTATATCCTAACATTTGCCTCGTGACTTTGATGTATCTAAATCAGAAACTGAACTGTAGGCACTGCAGTTATTGTACCGGGTGAGTCAGAAAAAACGTGGTGTCTTTGCCGATTTTTATTGATGCAGTTTAATTTGCAAATTCGTTTCTTTAAAGTTCATTTCATAGAAGAAAGGCTAACTTAGATACGAAAATTTGTTTGGTCGAAATCGATCCTTTCGTTCCAGAATTACGAGCTATTTTAGCAAAATGGTGTTTCGCAAGATTGCTATAATAGGCCTTCGATTAGATTCATATTCATGCACGTGTGACCTTCTAAACAATGACAAACATACTGTTTTTCTATCAAAAAATTGAAAAAAGGCATAGATTGTGTCAGAGCACAAAAGGAAAAACTAATGTTACTTTTGTTGTATCCCTTGGGGACTAGCCATTTATTTGTCATTATGAGGAGCTGAAAGTTCCTATATACTAGCGATACTTTTCACCAAAATGTCTATATCACAAAATCGCAAATAGATAAGGAAAGAAATGATCGATTTTAACAAACTAAATTTCTATAACTAATTCAATCTTTCGTGTGCAATATAAAACTTCAACATTCCCGATTTGACTTGTTTTCACCAAAGTATGGCTTGCGAAACGCCCCACGTTTTTTCTGACTCACCCGGTATGTTTTGCATGTAATTCAAGCCCTCAATGCTCATCTCCTGAACTAAATAAATAGAGTGCCTGATGTTTAGATTTATCCTTCTTCTCTCGATACATACTGATGACTTCTCTCAAAGTTCCCTGTTTGAGTGCATGATGCGGCAGATAGCCATACATGTATCAGGGCATATTTTGCAGCTTCGCTTGTTTAGATTTGTGGCTTGAGAAAATTCTCTTTGTTTACAATCGCTAATTGTTTTGAAATGGCGTGTCAATCAAAAGCAACAGATGCTATAGTTGCGAAATCCACCGTTATTCATTGCAATGATTGGGATGCCTTTCACGAGCATTTGTTAAATGTTTACTAACGCTCAAAGTCATCCAGAAATATTTGAAAAAAAAACATAATTCGATAAGTTGCCTAATTTTCCAATAATAGATTATAGAACAAATAGTATTTTGTCGATTTATGTTGTTCATTAAATGCCAACCTTAGAAGCATAGGCGTCTAATCTTTGCAAAACTTTAAGATTAATCGTGTGAGATGTTATTGCCCCATTTTTTCAACTGAATTGCTCCAAGGGAACTTTAGGTAATTTACCATAATTTCAGAGAGAGATCATTTTCGTTATCTTTATTATTTTTGGAATTACAGTGTTTTTCATATTTCTGCTAGTTTTGAAGTTGTGACGTCATCAAATTGCTAAATTGTAAACCATAAAAGCTACAAATTTTTGCTTGCTACCATCTTGTAGACCTTCAAAAACTGAGGTTTTCTTGTATTGGTCATATTGATTTTCCTCCATCAGTTTAGAATTTATGATGCTTTTAATGTTTGCCAAAGCTTTGGATACTGCCTCTCGTGCATCCTTTCATAAAACATAAAAAAGCTGTAATTCTGAAAATAATGTTGGTATCAAAAATGCTCTCTCTGGAATTATGGCAGATTACCTAAAGTTTCCTTCGAGAAATTTATTTGAAAGAATGGGGCAATAACAGTTTACACGATTAATTTGAAAGTTTTGCAAAAATTCGACGCCTATGTTAACCTTCAATAGATTATGAGACGTGGAATAAAATATTTATGTGTTTTCTCCCATTAGACTTGGTATGTTGGAGAATGCAATAACATGTTTTTCTGATGCACTTCGCACTGATGGGTTCTTCATCGATGCCTTACTTGGAAGAGGAAATGCTATTATGGACTACGGTACACCACAAAGCAATACCAAAGCCAGGTATCCGAAGAATATCGATATTTCAGTCTGTCCCAAAAATGTCTCAACGTCGGATTCACTCAAACGTGTGACTCAATATAAAGTGAAACACTTTCAAAAGACACCAGAATATTTTACAGATCATCAAAATTTTCATTGTATATTGGTGTCAAGGATAACGATTATTTCAAGAATGATTTTGTTACAAGGGTGAATACGTGTCGACTGAATTTTTATCTTTTCCCGACCCATAAGTTAATTGCTCCTAACTCTTCCCCAGAAAAGCTATACGTCTAACCCTAAAATGTATATATGGCTCTATCGTTTCCCCTTCTCTCTGGTTGCAGGATATTTACATAAATTTGCCCCTGTTTTGTTATTCCATTGAGAAAAAAGACAAGAAAGCTATAACTTGGAAACACATATTATGAGCAGTACTATTTAGCCTTCCTTGTATTTTTCACTGAAAACCTATATTCTGCGATTGCATGTGAAATTTTGAGTCCTAATGTATCAAAGGCATTAGCAAACTGGTTGAATTTTGGTGCTGGATAGAAAATCCGTTTTTACAGTCTATTCTTGCCATTTCTGAGTATGCGTCAAAACCAGGTTGCTCGTAAAAGTGTGGCTCCCACCAGTGAAAACCTATTTGTAGACTTGGCAATGTCTTTTAAATTAATTCTGTCTTTGGTACGGTACAAATGCATCAACAGAAAGTTTTAGGATCGGCAATGTTGTCAAATTTTTGTGATATCCAGAAATTTTTTTTTTTTTGGTCACCTGGTAGTGAAATATTAGGGACCGGTCATTAAGTATCTCTAACATTTGGGACCGTTCTCTAATAAAGAACGATAAAATTTGAAATATTTATTTTCAAACTTCCAATAGTTCCTTGTTAATTATATCCAATTTATTTTTGTTCATTAATTTATTCATTTTTAAGGATATATTGTTAAGGTATATTTATTTTTAGGAGGGATTTTCTTCGAGCATTGCGCCTGGATCCTACATCTTTGTCAGCACGGGTCAACCTTGCATACAGTCTTCAGGTAATTAGAATTATCTTTACTTTTACAATCTTTAAGAACTTGATAATTTCATTAAGTAAAAATCTGAAATTACTTCAAACCAACCAATCAGAGCATAGGCTTCAAATCTTTGAAAAAGATTGTGTAAGTGGTTTTTGCATCTTTCTTTGGATTAAATTCACTTTTGGTAATTCAATGTAATTGTATTTTGAACTTTCTCAATATCTTGATTATTTGTAAACTTCTGGCTTTTTTTAATTTCAACTTGTTTGAGATCGTGGCGTCATCAAATATCTAAAATATAAACCAGGAAAACGACAGACTTCTGCTTACCAATATATTGTAACCTTCATAAACTATGGTTTTTTAATGAAAATTCTACCATTTTACCGCCATTCTACCACTCTACCATTTGTAATTTGAAATGACAATGGTCTTGATTTTATTTCAAAATTTTGCTTGACTTTTTTTACATAAATGAAAAACGCCGTAATTTTGATAAAGCCAAAATATCAAAAAATTCAACGGTAGAATTACAATATGTCACCTAAAGTTTCTTTTGAGGTATTTAATCTAAAGTAAGATGAAGTAGCTATTTGTGCTAGCTTTGTCAAAGATTTGAAGCCTTTGCTGTCAATCAGATTGCTCACAGAATGTTCGTATTTTCAAGGAAGAGGTGGACAGAGTCAAGAATAAACTTATTTCTTTAACTTTACCACACAGTGAGTAAACAACCCTCCCCCTTTTAGGTGCTATAGTTTTATGAGAATCTATCCACTTGATATGGTTCTTTGTTGAATAGTCAATGTCACAACTTTGACTCAAGAAGGAATTCACCAAATTGAAATCGGAGGACTTTGCAGTATAGAATTGTTTCCAGAACCTTGCAATAGGGCGGAAAATCACGGTCAAATTTCTGAAAATTTCTGCCAAAATTGATGACAAAATACAAGTTGCTCTCAGCTCAACCTGATTCAATGCATGTAAAGCTTATTGCTTGAGGGAGGATCATTTTCTAGTCATTTGCTTAAGTTAAAATGTGAGAGAGATATAGAACCGTTATCGGTTGAATTTATTAAAGTGAATGACCTGAGCTATAAGGCGCCAGTCTATAAATAGGACAAAGACAAACCAAAAGATGAAATTGTGTTCTTTGGCTTTGCTTTCTTTCCCCGCGCCTTGAATGATCAAATACAATAGGCTATTTATAAACCTATGAGATCTCATCTTTTAACTCAGGTCATTCACTTTAAGGTTGCCTAGAAACTTGCATGTTCAGAAACTACTTCCGCAAAACAAGGGCAGGTTTTGTAACAGCTTCATTGACACCCCAATTGAAAGCGGTTAGCGATGACAGACAAAGGAAATTCTCTCAAGAGACGAAACTGCAAATATGCCCTGAAACCAGTATCGCTAACTGTTGCGTTGTGCATGCGAAAAGGCATTGTTAAGAGAATTCAGGAGTATATATAGAAAGAAGACCGATGGATCTAAACATCTGCCTTGCAGATTTATCTATCTAATTCAGCATTAAATGTTTGCATTACACTCAGAATGTAGTAGAATTGTAACTACTGTTTAGCTTCTGAATTGAATAAATAAAATGCCTGTGGCAGATGTTTAGTTCTATCCCTCTTCTTTCGAAATATACACATGCCCTGTGTTAACAATCCCTTTTCGCATGCACAACGCCACAGTTTGCCATACTGGTTTCAGGGCATTTTTGCGGCTTCCTTTGTTTTGATTTGTTGCTAACGAGAACTCCTTTGTCTGCGATGGCTAATCGCTTTGAAATGGTGTGAATCAAAACAACTGATGTTTTTGTTACAAAATCTGCCCTTCATCTTCAGATAGGCCTGATTCATGATTACGCTGTACTAGTTTTAGCGTTGCATTTGATTACAAATATTTGAGTTTGCGTTTCCTGCAGGCTCTTAATGGTTGTAGCAAAGACCTTGAGATAGTTTATAGAATGATCAATACCTGTTATGAAAGTAAATTGTATTGAGAATTTCTTTGCACGTTTTAGGTACAGGGTCGTTTTCAAGCAGCTTGGATGCAGTTTACAAAGTGTATGGATCTTGATGAAGGTAAGGAGTTTTCTGCTGGATCGTGATCTGTAGTATGTCTACTCAAAATACCCAAACAGCTTGTTATTAAGATCATGCCCAACGTCCTAAAATATCTTACAATAAGAACCCCAGTTTTTTAGCCTTAACTGAGGCGAAAAGATAGTTTGAAAATCGGGGGATTTGAAAACTTGAGAAATTTTGTTATTGTGTTTTATTGCTCTAAGGGTCCAGAAAAGCAGTTCGTAAGTGAAAGAGTATGAAAAATCCAATAGTAAAAGTCAGTATTTCCTAGTTGTAGTAACAATAATGGAAGCTCACACCAATGCGAAAACAGAATTTTGAATCGAAAAAGGAAATTGACTTGCAACATGATTTCCAATCAGGGCCGTAGGAAGTATCTTAAACTTGGAGGGGCATGACACTTCGAAGGGTACTTTTTCATTAAGCTAAAGGGGCATTGCCTCAAACAAAAAGGGCAATTTCTCCTTTATTCCAAAATCTTGGGGGAGCACGTGCCCCCAGTGTCCCCCGGGTCATACGTCTCTGTTTCCATTTTGTCTCATTCAATTCTCATATTTATTTTCCATTCTAGGGTACAAAGCTGCTTATGAGGGCAGAGCTATCATAAATTTACAAATGGGAAACACGTTCGGTGCATTTCTTGATATAAATCAAGCTTTGAAGGTATGTGAAACTTGGAAGACTTGCTTGCTTGCAATTACAATGCAAGCAAGCAATATTAATGAATGTATTCGAAGATCCATTTGATCATGAGAAGAAGTCCATTTGATGCGACCGCCTTATCAGTTATTCGGGCGCTTGAATGGCCCACTGTTAGGGAGCTTATTAATTTTGAATCACAAAAAATGGTTTTCAGATCCCTAAATGGTGATAATAGAGTTAACAACTCTACTATTCGTTCTCTTAGGAATGCCGATGTCAACCTCAGGCTGCCCTTATTAAAATCGGCAGTGGGGCAGGAATGTTTCTCGTACCGAGGCGCCAAACTTTGGAACAGTCTTGGCACTGAAGTCAGAAATTCCTCTACCTTGAGAGCATTCAAAAAANATAGTTGAACGCCCATGGAAGCAAAGATTTTTAATTTTACGAATTTTTTGCATAGTTTTTGCAGTATGAGTTTTCAAACAGTGAATACATTTTTTGACTCACCCAATTCAAAGATCTCACAAACTTCTATCTACCGTTGGACTTTTCTGAAATCTTGATTATTTTCGAAACTACAGCGTATTTTATATTTCAACTCATTTGAGGATGTGTCGTCATCAAATTTCTAAATCATAAAACAGAACAGTGAAAGACTCGTGCTTGATATCATATAGTAGACATTTCATAAACTATGATTTTCTTGAAAATTATTCCATGTTTTCTCAAAAAGTGTAGAAATTACGCTTACACTAGCATTGTTCAAGATGTGACGCTTATGCTGTGTGAGTTTTGAAAAAAATTTGCTTCTTATTCACTACTTTCTGCTTTCTACAACGATTATCAGTTTCATTTGAATCTCCCTAGGTGCTACAAAATCGTGGCCTACTTTACCTGGAAATTGGTGACGTCTCCAATGCTTTGCAAGATCTCGCAGTAGCTTCTAAGGTTTGTTATTTACTTTTTGTTAATCGAATGCGAGGGTGGTACCGGGATTTACAATGCCTGCGGTCTTCAGTATAATCTGAGCTCGCCAGGGCCATGCAAAGAGACCAAAGTCATCGTAAATCTCGATACTGCCCGACCAAATTCGGTTGATAAAAAGTTCATTATATGACAATTGATACAGTCCAAGGCGAAGGTGTTGTGGTGCACTGGTGTAATCCTCCGACTTTGCAGCCAGAACAGTTAGGTGGACAGCGTTCGAGCCCAATTTGAGCCCACCACTTGAGCATCATGACAAGGGGTCGCGGACTCAAGATTAGGTCTTCTCTACTTCTGCGATCCCATCGCTTGGCGCTAGAAACTGCAACTTCACCTTCACCCAAGCCTTCATCAACTTATGCAGATATCATATTTCAATTCTAAGTTTTTTCTATGTGTTTATATGTGACATACAAATAGCGGGCTGTAAGAAATTTGATGACAGCATGGAACTTTACGAACCCTTTCCGTAAACAACAATCTAACATTGTGATTGGCTGTATGAACTGTTATATAATAACTTCTCGTATGAGTAGGGGTATACATTTTTCCATCTTTATCGATGAAACATCAAATAGGGAAAAACATTTTAGGACACGAGGACTTAAAAAAGATTTGAAGAGGGAAAAGATGAGTTCAGAGAAAAAGGAGAACGAGAGCAAAAGAAAAGACGAAGAAAGAAAATAGATTTTACCGGGTGTCCCAAAAAACTGTGTACAAGTTTGAAAAATTCTGACACCAAGAGTTTTTACGAATCGCTACTAAATCATTTTGATGTTGACCCTCAATGGCTAATTCAAATTTTTTGGTAATTTTCTGATAATTATCGGTAACTTGGTTGTAGAGCTATAAATCCGGGAAAAAAATTTACTCTTAGGTCCACGTGTCGCTCATTTGATTGTCTTTGTGCCTTGTCAAGGGATTTTCCGGTGCACAGAATTTGTCCGGCATGTCTCTATTCACAGTAGAGCCTCGATTTCAATTTACTAATCCTTCAAGTCGTTCTCTCCGTCTCTCTCCCCTCTTTCGTTCTGCTCAGTATTTATCTCTCACGTCTTATGCTGACAAGAGAGAGAATTATAGCAAGTCTTGAGCTGAGAGTGAAGAACTACATTTTGATAGTATTTCAGAGAGCTATGACCGACTACCTAACTTTATAACTATTTGGAACACCCCCTCCCCCTCCTTCTTCAATAAATCCTAAATTTAGAAAAGTAGCTGTTGATCATCGATTCTTAAAAGTATTCACAAGGTTTTAAAACAAGTTCTTGCTGGTGGTGCGTATCGAGTAAACATTTGAAAATATTGGAAGAATAGTTACCCCTGTATCTGAGTGAATTCTTTTAATCTATGAACATAAGAAGTGATTAATTACAATAAGATCTTCGCATTTGCTTACCTTTATTAGGTCACAATTTAAGGTCATAATTTTACTACCAAGGTTGCTATGGACAACGTAGACAACGTAGACAAGAAGATTAGCTTTTTCTTTCATATAGCCGATAATGATTATTTATTGTTCTTTCTGCTTTCACAGCTTGAGCCGAGGAACCCGACACTTCACCATACACTTGGCATATGCTATCACAGGTAGGAGTTTTATAAAGTTGGATGTCGGCGGAGTTGGCGAAATTGAGCAGCATAGGATTTAATGTTTTCTGTGCACTCTTCTTACTTCTTGCAATTTCCGCCTCAGCGAGTTGAGTCTAGCTTTTTTCTCAAAGCTGAATTAATGTTTTCATCCAATCTCATATGACATCGTTATTATACGGTCGTTCAGTTGCTTTTAATTATACCACTTTTGCAAAGCAGACAAAGGGGATTCTCTCGAGCCACAAATCAAAACAAACGAAGCCGCAAAAGATGCCCCGAAACCTGTATAGCTAACTGTCTTGTTGTGCATGTGAAAGGGGTTTTTGAAGAGAAATCATGAGTATATATCGAAAGAAGACGGGTGTATCCCATCCTAACATTTGCCTCGTGACTTTGATGTATCTAAATCAGAAGCTGAACTGTAGGCACTCCAGTTATTGTACCGGGTGAGTCAGAAAAAACGTGGGGTGTTTGCCGATTTTTATTGATGCAGTTTAATTTGCAAATTCGTTTTTTTAAAGTTCATTGCATAGAAGAAAGGCTAACTTAGATATGAAAATTGTTTGGTCGAAATCGATCCTTTCGTTCCAGAATTACGAGTGATTTTAGCAAAATGGTGTTTCGCAAGATTGCTAAAATAAGCCTTCAATTAGATTCATATTCATTCACGTGTGACCTTCTAAACAATGACAAACATACTGTTTCTCTATCAAAAAATTGAAACAAGGCATAGATTGTGTCAGAGCACAAAAAGAAAACTTACGTTACTTTTGTTGTATCCCTTGGGGACTAGCCATTTAATTGTCATTATTAGGAGCTGAAAGTTCTTGTACTAGCGATACTTTTCACCAAAATGTCTATATCACAAAATCGCAAATAGATAAGGAAAGAAATGACCGATTTTAACAAACTAAATTTCTATAACTAACTCAATCTTTCTTTTGCAATATAAAACTTCAACACTCCTGATTTGACTTGTTTTCCACCAAAATATGGCTTGTAAAACGCCCCCCGTTTTTTCTAACTCACCCGGTATGTTTTGGATTTCAAGAACTCGATGCTCAGCTTCTGAACTAAATAAATAGAGTGCCTGATGTTTATATTTATCCTTCTTCTCTCGATACATACTGATGACTTCTCTCAAAGTTCCCTGTTTGAGTGCACGGTACGGCAGATAGCCATACATGTATCAAGGCATATTTTGCAGCTTCGCTTGTTTAGATTTGTCGCTTGAGAAAATTCTCTTTGTTTACAATCGCTAATTGCTTTGAAATGGCGTGTCAATCAAAGGTAACAGATACTATAGTTGCGAAATCCGCCCTGGTTCATTGCAATGATTGGGATGCCTTTCACTAGCATTTGTTAAATGTTTTACTAACGTTCAAAGTCATCCAGAAATATTTGAAAAAAAACATAATTAGATATGTTACCTAATGTTTTTCATGATAGATTATAGAACAACTACCGGGTGAGTAACAAAAATTGCAAGGCCACTGCTCCCTGGATATCAAGACAATAATATTGGCAAGCATATTATTTAATGGTAGTCATGCTAAAATTAAATTAAAAATTTACCTGACTGAAATCGGCCACTCCTTTCTGAAATTATCAGCGATTCCCTCCTTTAAGAAACCTTCAAAACAGACCTAAAATCACGACCAAATTTTCCAAATATTTCTGCCTTACAGCAATGGCTTTTACACGCTTTAGCAAGTGTTATCCCTTTGGGAGGATGTAAGTGTCATCCTGGGAGCATAACAGCATTATTACTGATGATTTCATCCTCCCATGAGGATAACACGTGCTAAAACGTGTTGCAGTCATACCTGTAAGGCAGAAATATCAGAAAAATTGGTCGTGATTTTAGGTCTGTTTTGAAGGTTTCTTAAAGTGGCTTTCTAGAGAAAATCTCTCATAATTTCACAACGGCGATTTGATTTGAACCATTCGATTTGAACCATTAAATAATATATTTACCAATATAGAAACACAACTGTTTAAATAAAACATTACGATTATAAAATCTTCGTCAGTTTAACTCATATATTGACCAATATTATTACCTTGATATCCAGGAAGCAGTAGCCTTGCAAACGGGGATTGTTTTTATTGACTCACCGGATAGTATTTTGTCAATTTATGGTGTTCATTAAATGCCAGCCTAAGATTATGAGACGCGGAATATAATACTTGTGTGTTTTTTTCCGTTAGACTTGGTATGCTGGAGAATGCAATAACATGTTTTTCTGATGCACTTCGCACTGATGGGTTCTTCATTGATGCCTTACTTGGAAGAGGAAATGCTATTATGGACTACGGTACACCACAAAGCAATACCAAAGCCAGGTATAATTTTGAGTCCTAAGGTATCAAAGGCTGGATAGACTGGTTGATTTTTTGTGCTGGATAGAAAATCCCTTTTTTACTATCAATTTCTGCCATTTCCGAGTATGCATCAAAACCAGGTTGCTCGTAAAAGTGCGGCTGCCACCAGTGAAAAACTATTTGTAGACTTGGCAATGTCTTTTAAATTAATTCTGTCTTTGGTACGGTACAAATGCATCAACAGAAAGTTTTAGGATCGGCAATGTTGTCAAATTCTTGTGATATCCAAAAAATTTATTTTTGGGTCACCCGGTAGTGATGTATTAGGGTCCGGTCATTAAGCATCTCTAATATTAGGGACCGTTCTCTAATAGAGAACGATAAATTTTGAAATATTTATTTTCAAACTTCCAATAGTTACTTTTCAATAATATCCAATTTATTACTTTGTTCATTAATTTTATTCATTTTTTAAAGATATATTGTCAAGGTATATTTATTTTTAGGCGGGATTTTCTTCGAGCATTGCGCCTGGATCCTACATCTTTGTCAGCACGGGTCAACCTTGCATACAGTCTTCAGGTAATTAGAATTATCTTTACATTTACAATCTTTAAGAGCTTAAGGGCTTCAAATCTTTGAAAAATATAGTGTATATGGGTATTACCTTTTTTGGATTTAATTCACTTCAGGTACTTTAATGTAATACTACCGTGAAATTTCTCAATACCTTGATTATTTGCAAACTTATAGCTTTTTTTTAATTTCAAGTTGTTTGAGATCGTGGAGTCATCAAAAACTAAAATATAAACCAGGAAAACGACATACTTCTGCTTACACAATACTATAAACCTTCATAAACTATGGTTTTTTTAATAAAAACTCCACAATTTTTCCTTCATTAATTTTGAAGTGTCAATGGTTTTTTTGCTTGAATTTTTTACATAAAATGAAAAGCACCGTACTTTTGGAAAAACCAAGATATAAAAAAGTCTTTTGCCAAACAATTTGCTCACCCTTTAAAACTGTCTGAGGTGTTCAGACTTAAAAAGGGCTGTGAGTTTTTATAAACTAATGCGATCAGCAGATGTTTAAAAAATAGCCATATTTCAGATTCGCAAAATCTGTTATTTTTCAGAAATATCTGTTACTTTTGAGGTAGCAATGTTTAGTTTAAGTGTTCGATAATTGCGTGTCTTAGAAAACAATGGTCACGAAAACAAAATTACCAAATTACAACTTGTTATTTTTCAGGCAATTAATTATAAATGTATCATCTGATAAAAACATGGAAAGAAATCAGACTGTTTTTGGTTCTTATCTTTGGGTGTCTTTTTCACAAAAATCAGTCTGTAGGTTCTTGTTTTCCTATGTTCTTGTTTGCGGGGTTTTACTTTATTGAATACAAATATTTGAGTTCGAGTTTCTTGCAGGTTCAATGGTTGCAGTGAAAACTTGAGAAGGTTTATGGAAAGATTAAACCTGTGATGAAAATAAATTGCATTGAGAGTTTCTTTTTGCGTTTTAGGTACAGGGTCGTTTTCAAGCAGCTTGGATGCAGTTTACAAAGTGTATGGATCTTGATGAAGGTAAGGAGTTTTCTGCTTGGATCGTGATCTGTAGTATGTCTGCTCAAAATTCCCAAAAGACTTTGTTATTAGGATAATGCCCAACTTCCTAAAATACCTTATAATAGAACCCCAGATTTTTAACCTTGAATGAGGCGACAAAATAGTTTGAAAAAGTGGGGGATTCGAAAACTTGAGGAATTTTGTTTTTGTTTTGTATTGCTCTAAGGGTCCAGAAAAGCAGTTTTACAAATAAAAGAGTATGAAAAATCCAATGGTAAAAATAAGTCTGTCCTAGTAGTAGTAACAATAATAGTAACTCACATTTCTACGAAAACGGAATTTTGAATCGAAAACGGAAATTGCCTTGCAACATCATTTCCAATTTATCTCATTCAATTCTCATATTTATTTTCCATTCTAGGCTACAAAGCTGCTTATGAGGGTAGAGCTATCATAAATCTACAAATGGGAAACACGTTCGGTGCATTTCTTGATATAAATCAAGCTTTGAAGGTATGTCAAACTTGGGAGACTTGCTTGCTTGCAATTACAATGCAAGCAAGCAATATTAATGAATGTATTCGAAGATATTGATAAAATATACGACATATACCCCTGAATATTACGATTAGACGTTTCGCCACAGCCCTTCATCAGTAATAACGAAGTAGAGAATGATAAAAATTATGGTACCAAATTAAATCATAAATTATCATTTATTGTACTCTATTTATTTCGTTATTACTGATTATGTTTTATGCTTGAAACGTCTAATTATAATATTCAAGACTATACATTTGATCTTTTTATCAATTGCTTTGTATACATTTATGAATTATAGCCGCACGTTCAATGCCTTTCGGTTTTTTCACTTTAAAAAAACTTCAAACCAAAAGGCATTCTACTTGACACAAGCAAAGCCATTTTTAATTGGCTGAATGTTATCACGGATTAAGTTTGCAATTGTTTCGTTTCGGCCAGTTTTAATTAATTCGTTTCGGCCAGTTTTAATTATTTTGTGATGATCGATCATTTCCAGAGGCATTTTTTTAATTGGATTTTTTTAATAATTTTTAAAATCTTGATTATTTTCACATTTACAGCATATTTTTTTAATTCAACTGGTTTGGGGTTGTGACGTCATCAAATTTATATTTCGTAAACCAGAAGGATGAAAGTGCTTAACACCATATTTTAGACCTTCATAGGTGAAAGTTTTCTTGAAAATTCTACCAGGTTTCCTCCAACATTTTAGAGAAATCACAATTGTTTTAATTTTGTTTAACACTTTGCTTGAATTCTTATAAAAAGGAAAACCCTGTAATTTTGAAAATATGCAAAATTAAAAAAAAATAATCGGTAGAATTATTGCAAAGTAGCTAAATTTCCTTCCAAACTATTAAATCCACATGAAGATATAATAGCCAGCTACACTATCTTTTGTAAAGATTAAAACCTATGCTGCCATTAATCAATACCAAATAGAGCCAAATAGTAGAACGCAAGAGTTCATACTTTACAGCGTGCAATGGAATGTATTCGAGAAAGAATTTGTTATGATATAACATCACAAATGTAAGAACTCTTTGGAACACACAGTTAAGAGTCATTTCAAACGCTTTTCTTGTATTGTATGATTTTTGAAGCTTTATTTCTTTAATTTTGCAGATCGAAGAGACGGCCGAATTTTTAACAAACAGAGGTGTTATTAACCAGGCAAGTCCTCTAACTGATTGTTGCAAAAGAATGGAAATTATTTTATAGGTCTTGACATCACATATTTTCAGAGCTATAAGTCAAAAACAACCATAACCTTCAATTTACCTTAAATGACTTTTTCATGAAGATGTATTATTGAAAACAAAAGCAAGCCGCTATTTAATTTACAGAATTATCAAAAGAATTGATCAAATTTAGTTTTGCCGTGAATTCTAGCTTGTATCTCTGATATTTCATTTTGAAATAATTCTTTAAACGATCTTATAATACCGGGTGAGTCAGAAAAATGTTTAGACGTTTGAAAGCCTGCAGCTGTCAAACGNTATTTACTGTAAATTAGTATAAGTTTTTAGCATGGCCCCCTGTAAATCAGTTTTCTAACTGAGGGGCTACCATGGGTAAAAAAGATAAAATCAAATCACATCAAATCAAATCAAATCAAGATATTAATAAAAGATATAATATATACCCCTGAATATTACAATTAGACGTTTCGCCAAAGCCCTTCATCAGTAATAACGAAGTAGAGTGTGATACAAATTATCTTGCCAAATTAAATTATGAAGTATCATTTTATTGTACTCTATTTCGTTATTACTGATTAAAGGGAATCAACATAGTTAAAAGCTGGCCCGGGCCAAGTTAAAAATATAGTCTATTGTATTTGATACTGTTGGCACGTGCCGTTCCATTGTGTAGCTGAAGAAACAATGGGTGCGTGGGCGTGTTCGTAGCCTATTTATAGCAACCACTCAATATAGCTATGTCTTTTTCCTTTAAGGTTTATGCTTGAAACGTCTAATTATAATATTCAAGACTATTTATTTGATATTTTATCAATAGCTTTGTATGCATACATGAATTATAGCCGCGCGTTCAAACAAATGATGTATTTAATTTTACTGAATCTTTTGGATTTTAATGTCTTTCGATTTATTCACTTTTGAAAATAATTTTGGCATAGTTTGGACAGAGCTTGAAATTGGCTCAAATCTATCACGGATTAAGACTGCAATTGTTTCTTTTCGGCCAGTTTCAATTATTTTGTGATGATCGATCATTTGTAGAAGCATTGTTTTAATTGGCTTTTTATAGACAGGATAATGGCTTGTGGTATGGAATCAATTGGTTCTTTCTTATCAAGTTTTAATCTATTTTTGCAACATTTTCGGTTGTGAATTTGTCATTGATAGCATATGTTTCTAATCTTTAAAAAGCTATTGTAAATGGTTATTACATTTGCCTTGAAAGAAACTTTAGCTACTTTGCTATAATGCTACCCGTTCGCATTTTTAAAATCTTGATTATTTTCACAATTACAGCATATTTTTTATTTCAACTGGTTTGACGTTGTGACGTCATCAAATTTCGAAATCGTAAACCAGAAGGATGAAAATGCTTAACACCATATTGTAGACCTTCATAGGTGAACATTTTCTTGAAAATCCTACCGGGTTTCCTCCAAAATTTTAGAAATTACGATTGTTTTAATTTTGTTTAACACTTTGCTTGAATTCTTATAAAAAGGAAAACCCTGTAATTTTAAAAATATTCAAAATAAAAAAAGAATCGGTAGAATTATAGCAAAGTAGCTAAATTTCCTTTCAAGTCATTAAATCCACATTAAGTTAGCCAGCTACACTATCTTTTTCAAAGATTTAAAACCTATGCTGCCATTAATCAATACCAAATAGAGCCAATTAGTAGGACGCAAGAGTTCATACTTTACAGCGTGCAATGGAATGTATTCGAGAAAGAATTTGTTATGATATAACATCACAAATGTAAGAACTCTTTGGAACACACAGTTAAGAGTCATTTCAAACGCTTTTCTTGTATTGTATGATTTTTGAAGCTTTATTTCTTTAATTTTGCAGATCGAAGAGACGGCCGAATTTTTAACAAACAGAGGTGTTATTAACCAGGCAAGTCCTCTANTCATTAAATCCACATTAAGTTAGCCAGCTAAACTATCTTTTTCAAAGATTTAAAACCTATGCTGCCATTAATCAATACCAAATAGAGCCAATTAGTAGGACGCAAGAGTTCATACTTTACAGCGTGCAATGGAATGTATTCGAGAAAGAATTTGTTATGATATAACATCACAAATGTAAGAACTCTTTGGAACACACAGTTAAGAGTCATTTCAAACGCTTTTCTTGTATTGTATGATTTTTGAAGCTTTATTTCTTTAATTTTGCAGATCGAAGAGACGGCCGAATTTTTAACAAACAGAGGTGTTATTAACCAGGCAAGTCCTTTTCTGATTGTTGCAAAAGAATGGAAATTATTTTATAGGTCTTGACATCACATATTTTCAGAGCTATAAGTCAAAAACAACCATAACCTTCAATTTACCTTAAATGACTTTTTCATGAAGATGTATTATTGGAAACAAAAGCAAGCCGCTATTTAATTTACAGAATTATCAAAAGAATTGATCAAATTTAGTTTTGCCGTGAATTCTAGCTTGTATCTCTGATATTTCATTTTGAAATAATTCTTTAAACGATCTTATAATACCGGGTGAGTCAGAAAAATGTTTAGACGTTTGAAAGCCTGCAGCTGTCAAACGATCTATTAGATTCCTATAAGCTGATGATATTTGCGTAACTAACATGTCAACTTAGATAAGAAAAAATTAGTTTGTCAAAATCGGCAGAATGTTCTCAGTTTACAAGCGATTCTACAAAAATGTTTCATCTCAAATCCTTCAAAACAGGTCTATTATCCTTGATCAAACTTGCTAACAATCCAGCCTTGTGCTAACAGAAAATCGATGGCTGAATGACAGTCCAAATTGTATGCGATTATACAGCAGCCTCTTGGTATACCTAGTAAATATTTGAGCAATAGACAGATAGAGATTGATATGAGAGATATGGGGCTAAATTGCTCACAAATTTAACGAAGGATTTTAGGCCTGTTTTGCAGGTTTTTGTGCGAAAAACTTTTGTAAAACCACTTTTAATTTGAGAACAATACGATCGATTTTGACGAACTAGATGTTTACATATAAGTTGACATATTAGCTAAATAAACAATATCAGCTTGTAGGAATCTAATGAATATTTTGTAAGCTACAATTTCTGCAGCGTCTTAAACATTTTTCTAACTCATCTGGTATATGTGGTACTTTTCTCGAAATCAGGCTGCAAGGTTCACAAAGATGGTTCTTACCATAGGGTTTCAAAGTTCTGCGTTTCAAAATGCTTGAAAATGATATTTCAAAATTTTTGCAAGTTTGAGATTTCAAACATTGCCAAAGTTTGAGTGTACGACCACCAAATTCATCAATTTTGAGC
Organism: Aurelia aurita; assembly: GCA_004194415.1. Lineage (NCBI taxonomy): Eukaryota > Metazoa > Cnidaria > Scyphozoa > Semaeostomeae > Ulmaridae > Aurelia > Aurelia aurita. Next base: position 691,736 of record REGM01000153.1, on the reverse strand, counting down.
ATTATGGGACTCGCCTTTAGATCAGGGCAAATCAAAATATATTTTTTTTCTATCTGATTGAAGCTTAAAAGGATTTATGTTCATTTCAGGGTAAATAATTTTTTCTTTAGTAGTCTAAAACGTAAAAAATTCAGGCTGTGGGTTCCTTAAAAGAAGTTAAAGATTCTTATCTACGGGTGTTTTACTGCTGCATAAATCTCTTTTGGGAAATAATCTCGATCAAATCTTGTTTGATTTTATTATGTATCTTATCATTTATTTTTTACTGTAGTTTATGGGTGACAAAGTCAATGCAATGAGGGACTATCAAGCTGCATTGAAGAAAGACCCAGCTTATGCTCTCGCTTATTACAATGCTGCTAATCTGTATTTTGGACACAGACAATTTCAGCAGGTTTGTAAAAGACAGTTTGTTGTTAGCTTTGTTATTAGCTCCTTTGGCAGTCGGACGAGGGCAGGTTTTATAACAATAATACCGGGTGTGCCAATTGAAACTATCCACTCTAGACAGGCTACGAAAGATTGTATACAAAGCCGATTTTGAAGATTGATGATTTGACCTCAAACCGAAATCTTAAATTATACTCTGCAATTTTCTTTTTATTTTTCAGCCGCCTACTTCTCGCGTTATAAGTGATTTCTTGAAAATCCTTAGACTGGAAACAACCGAAATCGATCCAAAAACTGCGATGAAATTTTCTAAAGGCTGAGCTAGACAAGACAACCGGGAAACTCTTGGAAATGTATTGGGAATTAAGAAGTGGATTGGTTATGACCAGTTGCACCAGCAGTCGCTCGATCCTTGTACAATCTTTTAGTGTGTTGATAAAAACTGATTGTCTTCTATTTGTTCTTTCAAGTTTCCTCCTTACAAAATTTGATCGATATTTTTCGATCGATTTAGGCTCTTTCCAAGCCAATGATTTTCAAGGAATCGCATATTACTCGGGAAAAAGTAGGCCGCCCAAAAATCACCAAAACATCGCCAAATATTGTTTTGGATTTTGACTAAAAACTGAATCATCAATCGTCAAAATCGACCTTGTGTATGATTTATGGTGGCCTGTCAAAAATGGACAGTTTCTTTTGCATACCCTGTAGCACCAGTTCCTTTTGATTGAGACGCCATTTCAAGTAGATTAACGTTCACAGACGAAGGGAACTGTCTCAAGCAACAAATTAAAACGAGCAAATCTGCAAAAGATATCGTGAAGCAAGTATGGCAAACTATCACGTTGTGCAAGCAAAATTGTACCAATGTTTCCATTGCTCAGAAAAATAGAAAAATATCGCAAAAAATTATCCAGTCGTTTGGCTATCAACCAATCTTTGATTAATTTCAATTTATCAAGTCCCTATAGAATTCGCTATAGCGAATTTTCAAACGCGTGAAATTCATTTTGGCACACCCAGCAGACCATATTTTAATGGCATTGCTGATTTTTATAACTATTTACCTTTACTTTTTCATTACAAAAAGTTGCGTGACATTTTAAAGTTTATTATTTACGCAGGCTCTAGTGCATTATGACAGAGCAATTGGATGGAACAACATGGATGAATCTGCGGTCTTAAATCGAGCGATTACGAGGGTAAGCTTCTAGTAGATGGATCTTTATTCATACAGACTGAATGACATCACAACAGCGTTATAAACACGACGCCATCTTGTTTTGTGGGTAAATCTTCAGAAAATTTATATACGTTTCTATAGGAAATTTGCAGAAAGTTGCATAAGGTTCCTCTTATATCCTCCCCCGCGATAGTGAGTAGGGACAAATAGGTAGCAATCGTTAGTCAGATCTAAATCAATGAAATAATTGCACAAACACTGTTCTTAAAAAAAAAGACAAACATTTCGGCCAAGAAAGCTGCGAGAAACTTGCCTTTGCAGTGATAATTTTGTAAACAGTGCCAGAATCTCCGTCAGTTATAAGTTGCTCGTCGCTTCTTTGAAATCAACCTTCCTTTTTGGAATTTCACCTATCTATCAGCTAAAGTTTATGACTGATTTGAACTGCTTCCAAGCATTTTGAATTGATTAATTTCGATAAATAAATGAGACACTCTCAAAATCCCAGTGCGACGCTATACTCTGTAATGGCTTCATTTACCCCAAGTCTGATTTTCGAGCGCGAATTGATAAAGTCACGTGGCATGTCTTTTGTATGAAGACTCTTTGCTTGACAACTGTCTTTCGTTTAAACAGCTAGGTCTAAATACAGTGCCTGTCTAAGTCACTAATATGCATAGGGTAACATAAAATTAACAGCGTAAAAGAAATCTTGCTACAACAACTTTATGACTATTTTTGTTCTATTTCCTGGCGTATGCGCATGTACCTATAGCCAACACAAATACTGTGTTTCACCTCCAATAATTTTCCTAGCATTGTCTTTCAGACTAGTTATAACCTGCCAGCCTTGAAACGTTCCACCAAATCGTCTGTCTCCCTTAGCTAAGTCTTCTCTCTTTCCAGTGCCAAGGGTACATGTATTATAGGTAGTATGCTACCTTTCCTTTGCACGATGCGCTAAAAAAGGCAAACAAAGTTGAAAATTTGGAGAAGTAATTGGGTATAACTTTGACAGTGTTTACTTTCTAGGTTATGCTGAGAGATGTCAAAGGAGCACTGGAAGACTTTGATAGAGCAGGTTTGTTGAGTCATATTATTATCTAAACCCTTGTTTTGACTTTTTGTATCGATTATTGAACTGGAAAATGCTTATCAGAGTACCGGGAGAGTAAAAAAATCTTGCACCTTTTGCAAAATCATCAAAATTTGATTATGTAACCGATCTTAACATGTTCTTTTTCTGTATTAGTGTCAAAGGTCAAATAAATTTAAAAGACGAGCGTTATTTTGTTCTGCTGAGAGAAAGACGACGAAATTACGGAACGAAAAATTATGTTTTTTAGCAATAGTATTTTACAAACATGACATTTGGGGTGTGTTTAATTGGTAATTCCAAACCTACCAAATTCTGAAGACTGCAGACTTCGCAGAGACGGAAATATATTTCCCAATCAACCACAAAAACATTTAAATAAAATATTTTGGATTCACCATTGCGATTCGCTAATGAAAACAAGAATCTCGCCAAGTCTGCCAAACCTTCTGCCTTTTGGATCAGAAGGTTCAGGAGGCCTTCCAAACCTACCAAACCTACCGTTTTGAGAATTTTGGAGCCAATCAAACACAAATTCCGAGTCTACCAAGTCTACCGTTTTCAGAATTGGTACCAATCAAACACACCCTTGGTCTCTAATTTCAAGTCAAACTTTTATCGATAGATTAACGCAAGAATCTTTGAGTTGATTAATTCGATTAATTTGTACAATTTTCCAAAGGTACACGTTTTTTTTTACTCACCCGTTACTGAAAAAAAATCATACCATGCAGAATACTTACTGTCTGCAGAAGCGTGTAATGTCTTTCTCTCAAATTTTAGCTGAGCTGAGTCCACAAGCAGCTCATATATTCTTCAATAGAGGCAATCTGTTTGCATCCATGGAAAGATACGCTGATGCTGAAAAGGATTACACGACAGGTATGTAAATTACTTTTTCTCAGCATAGCTGCAAATCTTTCCAAATTTTAAAATTAAGCGTGTACAATATCATTGCCCTTTTCTTTTTCAAATGAATTTCTCGAAGGGAACTTTAGATAATTAGCCATAATTCCAGATAGAGCTTTGTTAATATCTTCATTATTTTCAGGATTACAGCGTTTTCATATTTATGCTAGTTCGAATTTGTGACGTTATCAAATTGCTAAATCTTAAATCATAAAAGCTACAGACTTTTGCTTGCCACCCTAATGTACACCTTCAGAAGCTTAGGTTGTCTTGATAAATTATTAATTTTCTTCAATCAACTTAGAAGTTATGGTGCTTTTCATATTTTTTCAAATATACTTCCTTTCGTATTTCCTTTCAGGGACATAAAACTCTGTAATTCTGAAAATGATGATGATATCTAAAATATTCTTTCTAGAGCTATGGCAAATTACCTAAAGTTCCCTTTGAGCAATTAATTTGAAAGAAATGGGCAATAATATCTCGCACGATGAATCTTAAAATTTTGGGATGATTCGACGCCTACTATGCTCTTTTTCTCATACCCTTGATAAATGGTTATCCCTATTTTGAAATCGATTCAAGAAAAGACTGTCTCCCATGGGAGAAATTTCAGAATACTACCGGGCGACCTGTGAAAGTTTCATTTTTTGAAGGATCACTTAAAACCAGCGATTGATTGAGTTCGCTAGTTTATAGCTGAAATGTATCATTTCATCGAAATTTATTTTATCTATACGTTTGAGATAATTTGAACAGTTTATGAAATATTTGACGAAACTGTGCCGGTGACATTTTTTCGAATTTTACATATGTATTTATGAAGAGTTCTAATTTAATATCAATTTCCCTAGCTCTTTTATTGCAACCCGGTGATGCTCTTGTGTATAAACGAAGGGCTGATGTTCGTGGAAAATTATCGATGAAAACAGAGGCTTTAAATGACTACAAGAAAGCTATTTTAATCCAAACACATCGTATTCAGGTGATTTCTTACTTTTTTCTATATTTCATTAATGAACCTTGCAGTGTCTCATAATCGTCGCAACTCAATTTTTTCTGCCTATCAAGAAATCTTTACGGTTAGAGCTTCAGTTATACCGAAACCTCGCTATTTCCAACAAATTTATATTTCCCTTGAAGGTTCGAGATAGTAGGGTTGAACTGTGGACTGTTTTCATAAAGCCTTGGTCAAACGCATCCAACATTTCATCCAACATTTACTTCCAAAAATCTGAAAGTTCATCGATGTTTACAAGAGGGGTGGTCAAACGCATCCAACATTTCATCCAACATTACATCCAACATTTCTAGTAAAATCCATGGTCGTTATTTGCCTGCGCAGCGACATGTATACAAATGATAAAAAAGACGCGTAATGCAAAATAGAAATAAGAGTGGCTGACTTCGAAAGGAACATGTTGAAAATGATTGAAAATGGCGGTCAACTGACAAAGTATCAACTTTTAGAACGTTCTGCGCATGCCCACAAATGAAATGTTGGGTGAAATGTTGGATGAAGCGGTCAAACACATCCAACATTCCATCCAACATTTGAAAACAAAATTTGTTTTTGATCTCGATCAAACTTCATCCAACATCACTTTGCAAATGTTGGATGACCCAACATGGGTGGTCAAACGCATCCAACATTTCATCCAACATGCTGAAAACAAATGTTGGATGAAATGTTGGATGCGTTTGACCGGGGCTTAAGCTTCAGAATTTGCAGTTGAATAAAATTTAGCAATTTTTTAAGGCCAAACTGTTGCTTCTTTGACAACAAATCAACAACAGATTAAGAAACGGTATAGAAACAAATGTGTATTTGGTAGTTTGATCGAAAGCTGTATAATTCCTTTGCTTGGTATAATGTCCTGTGCTTTTTCAGGTCCAGATTGTTTCACCCCACCTGTATGCCTCACCTCTAATATCGGAGAGATTAGGATTGAATAAAAACGCGGCTTATACGCGAGTTTTTACGGTATCCTTTAAAAAATCAACTCCCTTCAACAAGAATAGTAAGTATCGGGAAATCTGAAAAACAAAAACTTTCTGCTGTTGATTTGCAAACGATACAAAACATAATCTGAAGATGTATTTGCTCCTCTTTTTCAGATTGCTTGATATCAAAGTTAAAAATTCATGGGAAGTATTTTGAACTCGATTAACTCTACCTAAGATTTATGCCAAATATTTTGTCACAAAAATTCGTTTTGCAGAAAATTAAACTGACATTCAATCGTTCACTATTAAAAAAACTCTTTCTGATTTTTGTCATCTGCATCTAGAAATGAACATCTATAATAACTGGTTTTCCTCTTTTGAAGTTCAAATTGTTTATTCAAAAGTTATCGCCTAACTTTCATTACAATCTATCGCCTACTTTAATTGAAATACTTAAGTGTGACAAGATGTTCAGCATATATACTTACAGTTTAAGAATAGACTTTGTCGGACATACAGATCATCCTTTGAAAAATGTATATTCAAAATGATATATTCAAATATATCGAAGTTGTAGTATATTGTTTTTATTCATATGTAAATATAAAACCTAATTTTGATATTTATGAAACAGTTGTCTCAGGGAAAAGTTTCATTTTTTACGAAAATTTCTGTCAACTTATACCCCATTCACACTGGCAAGTTAAACCAACCTAAAATAAACCAGGTTATTGAATGCTGCGTTCTAATTGGTCGATCCAACAAATCGGATGCATTTGATTGGTTGAAATTTAACCTGGGCTAGATAAAGCTGGTTTAACTGCTTCAGTGTGAATGAGGTATTAAATCAGTAGGGAGGGGTCAGTATGTTAGGTTTCAAAGATTCAGAAAATTTTGGGGTTTCTAGCCCAGATGTAGATGTAGATGAAGTGACCAAGCAAATGAGATATGCTTCTGATGTGAAAACTTGGTCGTAATGCAAATTGTAGATTGACAAAAAATTGTTTCCAGTGACAATCAAAATATTTTTTTGGAACTATTTCTACAAAGGTAGCGGGTGAGTCAGAAAAATGTATCTACTCTTTGAAAAATCTTTTTATGAAAAAATTATAACCCCGATTTTAAAATTACATCTCTGTTGCCTAATTGAGGGTTAACTCAAGTTCGAAAAATTACTCATAATTTAAAATGCATCATCTTAATCTAAAATAAAGAAGTCATAGAAACTAGCTTCCGTGGGACTTGCCTAAATTGTAAGTAAGTGGTTCAATTTGATCCATCTTCCAACGATTAAAATGGTAAAATAATGTTTTTCCTAGCTCAGGCATTGCTTTTTAATGATACGAAAACTGCTGAAATTTAATTAGCCTCCACATCAATGCTGGGCATCAAAAATCAAAATCTACATAATAGTGAACAGGCCATTTTTAGCTGTTTTTGGGAATATCGAGAAATATAACTTTTAGCTAATTCCCAATTTAGAAGGAAAGAATGCACTAAGATTATGAGAACAATCTTTAAAATTAAATTGAAAAAGCAGAGATGATGGATTAAAAATTTTACAAATTTTTTGACTTTAATTTCCTGTACGAATTTTCAAACAGTGAATACATTTTCGTGGCTCAGCCAGTACACTGAAAAGTAGAGAGTATTAGGTTTGGCTCTTCTGCAAATTTGCTATATCTAGACTTCATTTTACAAAACATATCTCAGCCTTTTAGATGTTGGAAGGAATCTTGTCTGATCATTATAGAGCAAATGATTTTGCTGCTATACCTTTTCAATAAGGAAATCATTGTAGCAAGATTTGATCAATAATCGAACTACAAAAATGTCACTTTCATTTTCCGTGGCGCACCATTTTGTGACAAAGCTTTCAAGACAGATAATTATTCTCTCTGCCGCATCTTCCGCATATTTACTAAGTCTGTCTCAAATATGATGTCTTGATTATTTCAGAATAAAAGTGTTTTTCTTTCATGATATAATTCATGAAAGTTTTGGAAAAAGTTAAAACGCTTAGGCCCTAATGTGATAGGCGAAACAAATAATAGTTTACGAAGCTTCTACAATACCATGGTAAGCAGAAATCTGTCATTTTACTTGCTTGCAATTTAGAAATTTCATGACGTCGCAGCCTCAAACGAGTTGAGATATGAAAAAACCAAGATATAAAAAATCACTACAATAGAATCATTTCAAAGTACCCAATTTTCTCTTCAGGCCATTTCCTTTTCGCTGAAGCTGCGTGTCTTTAGGTTGTTTCTTTGTCCTATTTGTAAACCCCGCCTTTTAGCTCAGTTCATTCACTTTAACTTTGATATTTTACTTTTAATCGTGGATTTAAGTTCTCTTCGATATGAGAAATGGCAAAGGTGAAAGGCCAAGCCGATCGCAGAAGTAGACGAGAAGACCAAATCGAGTCTGCGACCCCTTGTCATGGCGCTTATCAGTGGCGGATTTAGGGGGCAAGTGGGGGCAACTGCCCCCTTTCACGATGAAAACTCAGCTTGGCGCCCCCTTTTGGCGAGAAATGCGCCCCTCATCATGACCCTACCGCACTATTTTTTAACTGTTTTGATTAGAATATGGGGTGAAACATACAAATCAAGCCATTATTTAAAAGAAAAACCAAAAAATCTTCTTAACATTGAGTCCAAAAATGTGTGCGCGCCTCCGGTGTGCTTTCGTTCTATTGTATTTTTGGCGCCCTCTCTGCAGGTTGCCCCCCTTCAACTTCGGTCTGAATCCGCCCCTGGCGCTTATGAGTTGTTGGTATGGTTCAACCCCGTCCTCCTGACTGGTCTGGCTGCCAAGTCAGTAGATAGCAACGATGCACCACAACCGCTTCAAAAATTAGCTAAACTTAAACAGAATTTTCCTTGACTTTAAAAATAAAATGGGTGCTAGATCTGGCCCCGAAGATTTCCCCCCTTTTCCCTCTCTTAGATAAGCGGCCACATCCTGCAAGGCATTACATATCCCGGGATGCCGTTCGGAAAGATAAACTTGCGGGAAATCAGAAAACAAAATGGTGGGAAAACTGCTCATTTTCGAATGGAAACTTGGATGTACAGTTTCAGGTATATAACCATCCACTATCCGACTTTCCACACTTGTGGAATCCTGCAACAGCAACAACCATTTTATGTTGAGTCAGCATTTCTTCTTCCTGTTCTTGTTGGTTGTCGTTGCAGTCACTTGCTTCGAGCGAAGATCATGGATACCTTTTCTAGTGATAATGAATCTAGTGACAGTCATGATCACGTAAGTGATGGTGGTAATGATGATGGCAGTGATGATGGCAGTGTCAGTGAGACGACAGATGCTAGGCCTACTAGCCTGAGTACTAGCAGAAATTCAAGAAATGCAAGGGGGAGGGGCCGCAAACAGAAGAAGAAGCAACCTTCATCGCAACTTCTTGCAAAAAAATTGAAAAGGCTCCATTCTCGGGTTTGTATAATGTTCTGTGTGCAGGTTGGCTCGTATGGTAATGACTCATCATCATCATCATCATCATCAATAATTTATTTACAGTAGGCAAGAAATAGAATAGCTAATTTACAGCTAATTAAGGCCTACTTTAATACATATTTACAATTTACAATCTAGAAAAAGAAAAAAGAATATTAAAATGGGAAATATANGGATGTATGTTTTGCAGAGTCTACAGTTGCATTTATTTCCATTCCAACATCTAATTTGTTTTTTAAAAATGGGAAGGGTGTTTGCGTGTTTTATTTCCTGCGGTAAAAACTGCCACAGTTTAATTCCAAGGTAAGTTATGGACTCAACTCCGAAGGAAGTGGTTCGTACCTTTGGGAGTTGAGCGTCATTACCATGCCTCAGATTGTAGCTGATATTACAAATTATAAACCTTCAAATTATATGACTGATATTACAAATTATAAACCTTCTAGAACCCTATAAGGGGTCGTCGACAAAAGATTTTCCCGAGATTTTCGTCCCCGTTATCTGCCCTTGTTACTCAGGGTAAAAGAGTATCTTTTCAGGGTATCGTTTCATATCTTATTAAATGTTGGTTTTGTTTACTTTTCTTATTCTACGTTGTAAAGGATTAAGCTTTCGGTAATGTTTTCGAGCATAGGCGTCAAATCTTTAGCAAAGCTGGTGTAAATGGCGATTGCATCTTTCTTCGCATTAAATTGCTTCAAAGGAACTTTAGGTGCTTTGCTGTAATCAAGATAAAATAAGAGAACTACCAGATTTCTGAAATATCACTTTTTCGAATCTAACTCCCTTGTATTCCTGTGTGCATGTGCACCTTCGCAGAAGAAAAGGTTTTAAACCGCAAGCCAGACAAGGGAGTTAGATTCGAAAAAGCGGTTGGCCCAGTTTAGGCCAAGGTCGGTTGAAATGTTGCTCATAAACCAGGGCTTGGAGAGACAAAACAAAGAAGACAACAACAATCAAAACAAGGTAAGTAAGCATTTATTTATTAATTACATAATAAGTGTCCTGACACCCTTGGAAAAACCCGCCAATAAAAACCACAACTTTTAAGAACCTTTAGGCTAAAATTTTGGAGAACGATTTTCTGAACTTTGCGAAATTTCCTAACGAAAGCAAAACTATTTAAACTTAAACGCTGCAACTTTTGAGACACTTTCGAGGAAGAGACAAGATATTGAGGGGATGTCTCTATTATCTTTTTCTCAATATTGTATACAATAGCTCTTTTCTTTTTAAGTTCTAAGCTTGTGTAATTAAATTGTCTTTCTTTAATCATAGCTGGACAATGATTTGGCATTTTGGCCTGATAACATGGCAATTTTCGCCATAGGGCTGGGAATTCAGCCCTCCAAGCTCAAAAGTGGTGGTTCTTATATGCAGGTTTTGCTGTATCTGACTGCCGCTTTTCTCGAAGCTCTTTTCTCCCAGCTTTTGAATAAGCCTATTCTGGTGGTTGTAGCTTTTTCCAAAGTGAATTATGATAAAGGTTTATGCAAGCTTTTATGGATAAAAAACTGCTCAAAGAAATTGTTCGATGAAAGTTTGTGTGATTTACAATTATAAGTGCTGTATCTGTGAAACGAATGAATATTTTGAGCTCTAGTCATTTAAATCTCTTCGTGTAGGATATAGACAGCTGAAAAACTTCCTTTTGGTCCAAAATAAAAAATTGAAAATATTCTTTTCTACCCTGGCTACACTGTACTATACTTAAATTGTTTTGTTATAGCTAAGGGTAGGGTAGTTTGTTAGATTGTCTATTTTGCATAAGACCAACAGGAAAAACGTTATACAAAGACAATGGACTCCATTTATGCAGTACGAGCTTGATTAAAAGTAACTGATGTCATGACAGTTTTCACAAGGACACGAGGCTACAATATCTTGGATTCTTATGAAAATAATAATTGCTTTTCCTAAGGTATCCTCGTTTGGAAGACTCACGGACAAATCCATGCCCATCCACTTTAAAGGATACTTTGGTGTCTTGCAAGCAAGCACTTTTCATTTATCAAATTAGAATAGCCAAGGTGTATGAATAACATTTGTTGCTATGATTGACACACCAGTAGCCAAAACAATCAGCGATTGCAGACAAGAGAATTCTACGGTCGATAAGCCAAGAACAAAAATGTAAATATGGTAAATTAGGCACTGCAATTATGATGTATTGTTGTGCGTCATTCTTCTTATTCTTGTGTTATTCTTACAGATAAACAACACTATCAACCCTCTACTCTTACGAACGTAGACAATTTTGAATACAACGCTAGAACCCTTTCCTTCAAAATTTGAAGCAACCAATTATCTCGCCTTTCCTTTGCCATAAATCAGCAACTACCAGTCAGATTGACTCAAACAAGGTATCAAAACTCTAAGTTGAAGCCTATCCTATGCAACTGTGTACAAAACGAGACAATTGAAGCTACAGCTCCTCCACAGCAGCCACACAAACAGAGAACAACTTCTTCGCGACACCCTGCACTCTACGTTTTATCGTAGCAGTCCTTTCTGAGTGCAGCTCCTGTGAGTCAGACTCAAGGTTTCAAGGCATCTCATCTGCATGGTTCATTTATGACATTTACGGCTTGACTAAAAGGCCGAAGAAATTCCTTTGTCTGCAATCGATAATCGCTTTGCACTGGCATACAATCAAAAGCAACAGATGCTATCTTTACCAAATCAGCCCTTGCTGCTAGGAGTAAGGGTCCATTAATTGTAAATCTTTATTGGTTCTCATTTTGTCAAACTATTTGGCTAAGAACATTGTCATGAGACTTTTGCTTGAAAGGTTAAAGACCCTGTGCTTCCCATGATCCTTTGCACACGTGTGGACCATTAAAGCATCTTATTCGCAGTAAACAATGTATTTTGAAGACACAATAGTTGGAATATAAATAGCTAAAGAAAACAAAAGCTTTCCTAATTGTTCGACTATTTGCAGGAATATCCGTTATTTGAGTTCAAAAGCGATGGCAAAACAACGCTCATTTGAAGATAGACAAGATAATACAGCCTCTCGATTGTTAGGCAAAAATCATTTTCATACAGTATGAAAATCATTATGAGTCGGCAAAGGCTGATGGGGGGCACAGGGTCTTTAGTCATTATGAGCCGGCAAAGGCTGATGGGGAGCACAGGGTCTTTACAAAATACTGATACAAGAATCCTAAGCTTGTCATACTATCCGTGGACAATAAATAAATGTCTCTATAATTGATAATTTTTGTTCTAGAAAACTAAGATTGACTTAACTTTTATTTGCCATTTTGAGCAGTTTCAGACAACAACTTTTTGTAATTCTTTTCTTGCTGTGAATGTAATTTCTTTAATTTCTTGATCAAGGAAGCACTTAATTCTTTTCCATCTACATCGTGTGTTGGAATGCCCTGGAAGAGAATAAAATTCATATACTAGGACGTCGAAATGTGCGAAAAAGGGATAAGCAACCTCCTCACTTAGAGCAACATGCAAATATAGTTCTTTTCCTTCAAGGCTTAAAAAGTGATATTTTTACAAAAGTATTAGATCATATACGTCATTGCTTTTATAAAGATTTGATTCTTAACTCTAGAGGGGAATGAAATGTATTTGTGCATGTTTGTGTGAGGAGATTGTTTATAATTTTACGCCTCTTTTTACGTAATTCGAAATTACGGATTTTTGTAAATTAAATTTTGCCTATATTTCCAATGCTCAGAAAAATAGAAAAATGACGAAAAATACTTCCGCCTCTCGGGTATCAACCAAGCTTTGGTTGATTCCAATACCTCAAGTATTCTCCGCATAACGAATTTTCAAACATGTGAAATTCTCTTTGGTCAACCCGGAATAAACAACTCTATCATCAGAACTGATCACATCAAAATCTTCAGCTCCTAAAGTAAAATGTTTTTACTCAAATAAAACAACATTAAAAGGTATCGACACAGTCCAAGTTGGCCCGGGCCAAGTGGTAAAAATAGCCTATTATGTTTGATACTCTTGGCATGCGCCGTTTCATAGTGCAGCTAAAGAAACAATGGGTGTGTTGGCGCTTTCTTTGGCTGTTTTATTTGGTAACCCAGGATAAAAGACTGCATTTATGCCTGTTTTGTTCTAAATCTAAATATATACCAACCTTTGCAAAATTTGCAAAACCATGATTGAAATATATCCTAAAAGAGGTGAAATTGGGACCCTTTCGGTCGGCACGTCCCCATTACTCTAATTAGTCCAATAGTAGGTATTGCCCCCCCCCCCCGAGACATATAAGATATATCTTTAGAGGTAATGTTTTGATGAGAGTTTTATTTAGTTTAAAGTAAATATATTTGAGATTACATTTCAATTTGAATGAAATGAAACTGTATTTTCAAATACATTTCTTCGCTTCAAAACGAGGAGCTGCGTTGGAATTAATTAAAAGTAGCACAAAGCTGGAATAACTAAGCACGACTTGTACGAAGTGAGAAGATGACAAACCTGTTCGTCAAATTTGGAATATTTATCCGTCTCGTTTTTGAACATTTCATTCGGTGGTATCCTTGCTTTTGCTTCACGTTGTGCCTGGAAAAAACGATGAAGAGTTGAAATTGGTAAACTTTTACAATAAACTCATTAATACGAAACCATTGTCTGTCTCAAATTAGATGCCACGTGAAAATGCACGCGAATAACAGCAGTTAAGGTATTTTGCATGAGTAATTTGCGATATGGAAAATCTCACCTGACATCTAATTTGAGACAGACTTTAGTATTACGATGGACAAAACTTGAATACAGTCCGACGTTTGAAGCACAAAACAACTTTTGGGAGTTTAATTTGAAGCTTCTTGTTACATGACAAAGCTACAATATAGTAGATATATTCGGCTAGGGTTTGTTTACACCTAATTCAAGTTATGTGACCAAACTCTTGGGAAGTTTTAGTAATATTCTACTTTTTGCATTCATAGCACGAGTTTTCATGGCACGAAATATACTAATGTGAAGTCAAATAACGTTTTATCAAGAGACTGATAATATAACATGAAATGGGTGCAAACAAATCTTAGACAAATAGGTCCATTAGAGCTTCAGTCTGAGTATATTCTGAGCGTAACATTACCTTTTTAGCGTAATAGAACTATTTAATGTACCAAATATTGTTTGACATGTTATGAAACGTATATGCAGTGATAATACAATCTACATAATAATTTCGCATCCAGAAAAAAGAAACCACCTAAAAAACTCTTAATACTAAAATGTAGACATTAATGTGCGAACTAGAGATATCTTTAGTAAGGCTCGTTTGGTTTAGAATCGTTAACATACTTTCAGTTTGTAGATTACTTTGAAAATAGAAACCATCCTGACCATACTGAAAACTTTTTTCGTCTGACAATCATCAGAGTATGAAACATCAGATATCAACAAAGGATGAAATAAGAATTTTACAACCAGCTGTGTTTTGAAATAAGCCAATCAGAAACATGTGAGGCTAGACTGGTATCGCATTTTGAACACCAAGTAGAGCCGCGTAAAATAGTTGCAGGTCTGAGTGAGAAATTGAACTCTTTCTGTCTATACAGCATTGGTTTCCGGATTTTCTGTAGACAGACAACCAGTGCTAGCTTTAAGAGATCAATTAAAGAGTGGAAAGGTGACAATTGCTCATGCAAAATATGTAGATAAAAAGTCCGTGGGAATTTCACCAGAAGAATCTTTGTATCTTTGCATTATAATTATAGGGTATATAATATATTTATTGATTGTAATTAGTTTTTCTTTTTGCGTAGATAGTTGGTCTTAATTAGCCCAAATTAGAACTATCTTGATAACCAACTGTAAATAATGTTATAATAATAATAATAATAATAATAATAATAATAATAATAATAATAATAATAATAATAATAATAATAATAATAATAATAATAATAATAATAATAATAATAATAGATTCCAAAATACCCTAATGAAAAGACGACCTTGTACTGCCAATAATAGTCGTCATATTATTTTGCAAAGGCTGGGTCCTTCAGTACATATTTTAGCCTTTACTTGAGAGTTACCTTCTCTTCAGCCTGCTTTCGTTTTGCTGCCTCTTTCTGACGCTTCTTCATTTCAATTTCCTGTAAATAACAACAACGTTTTATGAAAATCATACAGTTAAAGGCCAATCATCAACCATGATCCATTGTGCGCCGAATGAAAAGCAAGACAAAGATAACCTAGGCCAAAAACGACTTGCAGATCATCTTTGGCACCACAAAGGATCATGGTTAGCACCACAAAGGATCATGGTTAGCAATGGGTCTTTAAACCAGCAAACAAACAAAAAACAAACAACTTACAAAGAAGCAAATTGCTGTATTCTAAACAAGTTGTCTGCTAGTGCCTAACGCTTTTCTTTCAGTTCCTTGATATCGGTTTCAAAGGGAACCTAAGCAGTTACAAGCAGTTGGTAACAATAGCAACACAAGACAATAGGCTCTGACAATAGGAAATCATTTCGCGGACGCACGATAATAGAAGTATTTACAATTCAACATGTTATACTGTGATCTGATTACCTAGACTTTGACAGGCATCAAAGGGAAGAGGCTTAAGAGCCATTTTCATATGCTTGGATTTCCTTCAACAATACTGGAATATCAATACCTAAACACACCAGTAAAACAAGTTTTGAAACGACTGGTACGTAACTTTAAATTTCGTATTTACAGGCAGCTGATCCCGTGGCAACAAGCTAGCCTGGAGCAAATAAATTTGAAAAACAAACGAACCTCGAGCTTCTGTTGTTTTTCTTTCAACAAAACGTCTTTGCTTACAAACTTTAGAACTGACTCTTCACTTCCTGGAGTAAAATCACAAACAGATTTAAAATTGTGCTAATGCATGTGAGTGGTCGATAAAAGGTTCTTTGAGATTTACAAATTTGATAGTACTTTGTTGATGATGTTCAGACTGAAACATGACAATTGAACTGAAAGTTGCTCCACTTGGGGATAAACACTGTTTCTTACTTGCAACTGTCAAATTATATATTCCTCCTAAAATGACCGCAGAGTGTCCCAATCTCTTTGACAAGAAATCGCGAAAATGGGACAAAACTGACGGATCAAATTCTTCAGTCTTATATGCGATATTCAAAGATGATAAAGTAGAATTTTATAAACTCATAAAAAGTCGTTTAAACATTAACCGAGTTATCAGCATTAGAAATCTGATGTGTGACGCAAAAAACATGATCTAGATGGCACCTAGCTTCTTGAAACCAAACCTTATCCTCAAAGAGTTTGTATCAGCATTTAGTTTGAAGGCTGCGCTATCTTTTGAGATGTTGCTTGGTCAGTTTAAGTTATGGCTGCTCTCCAAAGGGCGGTTAAAAATATGGTGAATCTTGCATTTGTCAGTAAAAGTTGAAGTATCGCCACCTCGTTCCAGTTCATGTTTTGGAAGATCTAACACAGAGCTAAATTCAAAATTGGCTTGGGAACATGAAGTTGCGAAAATGAGCAGATCTGCGTCTTTTTCAAAAAATGGATTCCCTTGATGACTTCAAATCTGTCTCTATGTTAAACATGTACAAAACGTTGAATGGAAAAAGATGGCGATTATTTCAGTCTACCTAAGAAATGTAAGTTTTGATTTTGTCTCTCAACCCGGCTTTTCGGAGGGTGGTTCTAGCTTAAAGTGATCATGCAAAATTTTGAAACAAACATGTGTCAGTAACGTTTGAAATCAGGAAGCTGGGTGTAATCTAGCTTGTGATGTTTTTTGGATCAATCGATAAGTTTTCATGAAGCGTACCCAGCGTAACACCTGAAACCAGTCAACCTTACTTGTTAATGCGAGTTTGCAGAATTCAGTCTCAAGGATAATGGTAAACTGATCATTTTAGTGCTGTAGCTCTCTTCTCTTTTCTTGTCATTAGAAAGTCCAATTCCAATCTTTACACAAATCAATTTCATATCACTTACGAAATCAATTCCATGCTCAAAATTTCAAAGCTTACGTCTAACTTCTAAAGGTCAACTTAATGTTAACTGAAACCATATTTTCATACCGGGTGTCCAAAAAATTATTCCCGTTTAGAAAATAACCAAAACTCAATTGTCAAACCAATCATAAGATTTTCTTTTTCATCTCTTTTGTCAATGATCCAAATATATTTAATAACAAGTTTGTTTTCGTTACTTAAAGGGTATAAAACGACAGGTCGAAAACCTTATTCTGAGCTATACTCTTTAAGCAACATCATAAATCTCGCCTAAGAGCCATTATTTTGAGATTTTTCATTATCGTTCAAGTCTCCAACGATCGTTTCCGTTTCTTTCTGACATTTATGACCAAGCTAGAAGCTTAATATAAAAAAATTAATCTGGTGATCATCAGTGCTTTTTGCAGTATGTATGCCTCAAAACCAGGCAGCCCTAAAAAGAGCTAAATTTACTAATTTGAAAACCAATCACAAGATCAGCTATACCTGGGAAAGTAATTTGCTATTTGATCTACTTGTCAGAAAAATAATTTTAAAGATCGGCTAGGTGGTGAATTTGTGGTGATTTTTCAAACAGGAGTACTTTTTGGGGACACCCGGTAGGTCCAAAAACACGCAACTTGCAAGTAGCAAAGTTTTGGAGCATTTAACATCCAAAATCTTTCAAAAATTTGAATTCCACTACTGCCAAACTTTAATCAAGATCTGCATGACAATTTACCTTGATAAGCCACATAAAGATCATTGTTAAAAACATAATTTTGTCATCAACAATTTAGGAATAGAGATATGATTACCTTCAGGATCTTCAAGTTTGACTCCAAGCTCTATCAGTTGCTCGTCCCTAAGATTGTCACAAAGTGTTAGGATCTTGTTACCTGGAAATTAAACAAAATACATAAATAAAAATCAGCTGCGAGACCTACATTAATTTCCACCATAATATTTCATAATTAATTGAGCTATGAATTTACGACACAAAATCCGTGTCAATTTAAATGATGCACTAACGTCATTTTGCTTTTAAATATAATTCCATACATACCGTAAAAGTTCTATTTAGCCCCCTCTCTATTAAGCCCCCCACTT
>REGM01000153.1:649089-673412 GCA_004194415.1 Aurelia aurita | reverse complement strand
TATTGCAACGGTACGGTTTCAAAGATGTGAAACTCGAACTATCGGGTGAACCAACAAAGTAGCCCCTTTAGTAGAGTTGTAGCAATTAATTTAATACATTAGAGTGAGATTACGTCACATGTCTAGATATGGTGAAAACCAATGGGTTGCTATGTGAACGAAAACGCACAAAGACGTGATTAAAAATTGCATAACCTTCCTGGCTAATGTGTGGTTGATTTGCAGTCGCGTGGGATCTTCTTCGACATCTTCGCAAAGCAGCTATGTCAGTTTCCTACTTTAGGCCCATTGCAAACTGTCAATAAAATGGGATTGGAAAGCCTCATTTTCACCTAAAAACTCGTTGCTATAATTATCTCGCTCTATTCTATGGGTATCAGGTCCTCTGAGTTGTACATTTGCTGAATTGTAAGTACCATATGCAGTCGGGACCAGAGCACTTTATGTCCTTTCCTACTATATACGTTACAAATAAAAGTACGTTTTCTTTTTTAGATTAGGCTTTAATTGATGATAAAAAAGTCTCTATAAAACATTTTTAGGGCTGGTCAGTATTTCAGTCATAAATTATCTACCAATTCAAACAAAAGATATGTCATTTAATAGCGGAAAGACTAATCTAGATGAGAAAAATATTTCATTAGTCATGCCATTCTAAAATTACAGCCAATTTTCTTTAGTAGGTAGTTGTTTCTGACAAGATGCTCAACGGGATAAAAAAATAGATCAAATGTTGTCCAGTTTCAGCATTAAATAATGACAACTGCACTCTCGATCCTCTGTCTCTTCACGAAAGAGATACATCTTCGTCAAAATCCTCCCCCCTAAAATGATGGTCCTGCTTGCTGCCATTGTTTTGAAGCCGAAAATTGGAAAAATATTTAATCTTCCTTTATAGTCCATTTTTAAGCTTATCAAGCCAAAAGCAAATATAAAAAATTTACCACACAACGATTGATGCACCTGCGATTTCTTTTCGAAAAATCTGAAATAACAAAGCAGAAATTCGATCAAAATGAGTAAAAGTATCTTATCATACTAATCATACAAGAAACTCTTGACATGGTTAATTGTTTTGAATCCCTCTTTTCATATCACGACACTCGTCAGAAACACCTACAGCTTGTAGACAATCTTCTGTCTCAAAATATCATGAGGATACTTATCGAAGCCGCGAAAAGAAGTAATGAAGAGGTTGGAAAAAGAAATACAGCAGAAAGAAGAGCAAACAAAGAGGGGGGGGGGCAGAATAAAAATTGACAAAAGCTCTTCAATCTGCAATCAGCTCTTATGAAGCCAAGACGAAATCCCATGAGGTGCTGGAAACATTTTACAAATCTTTAAGAAATATTTAACCTTCATATTCAGTATTGTGTTTTTGGACGGTCCAATTTTACTAGAACGTACATTTTTTGTTGAAAAAAAGCTAGCACTTTTGTTGTAATTTCAATTAATACAGAAATTGAATCTAAGCTCAGGGGACATTGTGCAATTTTATCTTGTGCAAGCAATGCAACATACAACAAATGGCACCGTAGAGCACACCATTATTTTCATGTAATGCAGCAGACTTTTCGTGGAAAAAGCTGCAATAAAAAAGTTTTTGTCAATTTTGTTGCGCAAATTTCACCTTGAAAGTGACATGCAGCAAGTTTGGTTCAATTGTTCTCCTATGGCAAACGGATTAACATTCTCGCCCATGTAATGCTATAAATTGCATTGCACGTGCGAGCAAATATTGTACCGTGGCCCCAAAACTTAATGTTACCTATTAAAATAATATTGTTTATTGATAATAATTGGGCAATATTGCTCTTTCTGAAATGAAAGGAAGAAGATAAATGAAAGATTAAGATTCCTCACCTCTCCTGGAGTTCTTTCTCAAGGCCTCTGTAATCATGTGCAGATACCGTTGTTGTTTCTGGTTTACGCAAGATGTCCTTGACGTTCAAGAAGAAATCCTGAAACAAAACAAAGCTTGTTAAAACTTATTCCAAAAGGTATCCGTCCGATTCCTGCCTCTCCCCAAGCTAAAAGTAAACCGGGTTTCACAACAATTTAGAAATCTATTTGTAAGATCAATATGATTTGTATAAGATCAATAAGATCAATGTAAGATTTGTAAGACATATACTTACACCAAATAACTTTTCACTTTGTTCCGCTTCTTTGAGGACATTGGTGCTGTAATCGAGAGTTGAGTTCCACGAATGAAGTAAAAATGCAAATCTAATTTGTCGGCATGTATTCTTCTGAAGAGCTTCCTGTAAAACAAATTAAGTTACCTTAAGTAAATAATTGTACTGGGTGAGTAAATAAAAACAATCCCCGTTTGAAAAACCATTGCTACCTGGATATTAAGGCAAAAATATCATTTAATAGTGTACATGTTCAAATCGATTTTAAAATTTACCTTATTGAAATCAGCCGCGCCGTTGCGAAATTATGGCGGATTTTCTCGAGAAATCCCCTTTAAAAAACCTTCAAAACAGACCTAAAATCACGACCAAATTTTTCCTAATATTTCTGCGTTACAGCGATCGCTTTTACATGCTTTAGCATGTGTTATCCGTTAGGGAGGATGAAAGTGTCATACCTGGGAGCATAACAACATCATTTCGGAAAATGGCATTCTCCCGGATGATAACACGTGCTAAAATGTGTTGAAGTCGTTGCTGCAAGGCAGAAATATTAGAAAAATTTGGTCGTGACTTTAAGCTTGTTTTGAAGGTTTCCTGAAGGGCTTCCTCGAGAAAATCCGTCATAATTTCTCAACGCAACGGAGCGGCTGATTTCAATCAGGTAAATTTTAATATGTATTTGAACATGTCCACTATTAAATGATATATTTGCCAGTATCATCGTCTTGATATCCAGGGAGCAGTGGCCTTGCAAATGGGGATTATTTCTATTGACTCCTCACCCTGTACCGGTTAAATAGTTCTGTGTATTCGATCGGCAAAAAATCAATAACTTGTGCGCGATTTTGTTAATCAAAATTTCTATGTGTAACTTATAGAATAGATTAAACACGACTACCCTGGTCGATGGTGTTCCTCAATTCCTGTGCTCGCAATAAAACATTTTCTTTCACAATTTCAGTCTCAAAGAAAGGCAAAATCGCCCATAAAACTTTGATCACTAACAGCAGTATTGCTTATCGAGAACAAACTCAGAAGTTTGAAAATTGCTTTAGGGATAATAAAAGTCTCCAAGAGTTTTCATCCTTGAAACAAGTTCGCTTGATAGTTGTCATAATTTTTGATAGTCGCCGATCGCCACACGGATCTCATTTTTGACTCACCCGCTATTAGGTGAAAACTATTCCGCGACTGCCAGGTTATAACAGGTGACTGAAAAACTTTCCCGTTCAAATTTTCACCAGAACAATTGTGTAGCTTCATACCCACCAAATAGGTTTCATTCATAGATAAACGATAGAAGTGTTCACTGTCCAAATTTCAAGGAAATATCATCAAAAGAAAAATCACTAAGGCACGGCAAAACAGCAATCTGAATTCATTAAGGGTTTTCTGACCGTTTTCCTATCTTTGAGATCAAGTTTTACGTAGCTCTAGCTATCTAATCGTCCAGCGAACAGAGAAGTTATAAAAAAATTAAAAAAAATGTCATTTCTGCTATTAGGTAAGATAAAATCACTCAGGTCTGCTTCGTATTCCACGTAACATGATTTTTTCGAACTGGTGAAATTTCTTTCGTCTATGCAGTATACTCTGTTTTCAATATTGAGATTATATTAAACAATTAGTTACGACAATTAGCAACGGATTCCAGCTTTTCCATTAACAGGATTTACTCTTGAACTGGAGGGGAAGAGTCGAGGAGCAAAAGAGAAGAGAGACAGGCTTTAGGTCAGAACGTCGAAATAACAGTTTTTGAATTGGCCGCCCAGCTCTTTAAATAAGAAGTTGAAAAAGTGTGCCAACAAACCAGACTTTTTTCGTTTTTGCATCTGCCATTTTAATAACATTTTATTATACCAATCTTACCAAATACATATTTGAAAAACATAAAAGCGACTTACCTTGATCGTTATAAAATTCTTCAAAGATTTAGACATTTTACATCCTTCAATCGTCAAATGGCCAGCGTGTAGAAAATAATGTATCCATTGATCACAACCAAAATAGGCCTACAATAACAAGTTGTCAACATGAATTTATTGAATAATATTATTAGCATTTACTTCATTTGATATCACTTCAGAACTATCACATTGCTAGCCATAGGAGGGACGGTAGAAACGGGGATCGACGTTACAATCGTGTTTTTTACGTGCGATGACACGGAGCCAGTAAGAGATGTAGTTGTATGATGATTATCATGATAATTACTTACTAATTTACATATTACCACTAACTGTCGCTATAGCAAGGGAGTGCTATGACCGCTCCTTTATTGTAAAATATCCCTCAAATTTGGCTGCAGTTTCATTGCACGTCTTTCCTTTCGATAAAATCTCGTTTCTAAAGTAGGCCTAGCCAAAAAGTTAAAAGCAGTGTGTCCCCTCGAAGAATGAAAGTAAAATCACGAAGAAGTTTTAAAATCTAATTGCAATACTTGTTATGAAATAATAATGCTTATATTTTTAACACGATCAGAGATATCAATCTCTTTATCGAAACAACGCTTGTTTCCTTGCCAATTGAATTGCATTTGTGTCAAATATTGTGATTAGTATTCGTGTAGTACTGTGATATTGTAGTGTTGTGGTACCATAGAATGCAGTCACTGTTTCATTCCAATTTAGCGGGCCCAAGCCTGATAAAACAGTAAAGGTGCTTCAATGGCTCTAGCCTGCAAAATTGGGGGAGGGGCAACTTTAGTTGATCTTCAAAATGTGTCCATGATTTGGCTGTAGATGATTACTTCACTAGTTCGACATCTCAAAACTACGGAGGTCTTTTAGGGAAAATATTTTCTACCGGCCCCTACCAATTAAAACCCTCCCGTCTATTTAATACTGAAAAGCACAAAAAGGAACTCTTACCTCAGCTTGTGCCAACTCATTATCGTGGTGAGGGAACTTTAGATCAACTCCACCAGTATGAATATCGATAGATCCACCAAGAACATCACTGAAAAGGAATCGTCATTTTTCATTTTTCATTATTTCTACAAGATAGCCCCATCAGTCGAGAGGACTGCTTAACAGGGGGCCGTGTCAAACTTTACAATAATAAGTATAAATAAATTGATTAAAAAATAAGCTTATGTTTACAAAATAAAAATCCAAAAGTAATTAGAGTTAGGCTGAGAAGGGCAAATTGCTCTTCAGCGTATTTTCAAAAATGCTAAGGGAGGGTGCTAGTTTGACATCAAAAGGCAATTAATTCCAAGTCTTTGCACCACGGAAAGATATAGCGTTCTGCTCACTGCAAGTGAAATGACAATTTCATCGAATTTACAATACATTGAACGCAGCCCTAAGAGATTACTTTGTGTCAATAGCTTCAGAAAAGAAGTTTTTTACAGATCTATTATCTTAAATTGCAAGACAAAAACAGAAAGAGGAATTTCTGAAAACTGTTAAGACAAACCTTGCCATGACCGAACATTCTATATGCCACCCTGGTCTACCCTAAAGAGCAACGATAATAACATTAACAAATTGAGAATCGTAGAATTTCCAAGAAACTGATAATTTCGTGAAGGCAATATGGTGGCAAACACAACAATTCTGCTTTTCTAGTTTACGATTTTACAATTTGATTGCTTTGATCAATTTGATACTCTTATACTATCTAATATACGATGAATGCTGCAAGTCAACGAAAATATTCAAGATACAAAGAACCTACGGTAGAATAACACTCCAGCACCTTTAAATTCATTTCAAATAACTCATTCCAAAGAAAAATATAACACTTAAAGGTGTTTGAAAAAATTCGACAAGTTTGAAAAATCCCCAAAAATCTATTATCATGCCAATCACTAAAATTTCTTTTTGCCCTTTTTTGCCATTGATTAAGTTACTTTTAAGAGAAATAAACTTTTTGTGATCTTGACTTAAAAGTTAAGAAATAACATTGTAGAAATCGGTGTATTGGCAGGGACACAAAGTTTCAGTAAAACACGGATAATAAGTATTACGACGAATATCAGTGTAATTTCATTCAATTTCATTCGAATAAAATTAAAATGATAATCGTTGCAATACTTATTCTAAGAACTAACATATTGAAAAGCCATATTTTGAAGGATACTCTTTGCGGAATGTTGTGATTCTTAACTGTTGCAGCCAAACGTTGCGAATTTTCATCATCATTCAAGTGTTGTATGAAAGTGTGCATTCCTTTTTGACATTTAAGACCAAGAAAGATTCTTAAAGGGAATATGCAATGGTAAATAGGCTTGTCTATAAATAGAACAAAGAAAACACTCAGACACAGCATTGTTTCTTTGGCTATGCATTGGTCATGGCGCGTGATCAACTTTGATTCCAATGAGACATGTTTTTGAATTTTTCTGCTATTGCAAATACAAGATTTTAACCTTGCACAAACACTTTAATTTCGACAAAAGAAATCAGTCTGGCAATCATCTGTGCATTTTTGCAGCATGCTTCAAAATCTAGCAGCTCTCAAGAAAGCAATATCTGCCAATTTAATCCTATGTAAAACATCATGATTAGATTGGAACATAATTTGGTCCTTCATCTATTAGCCTAAATGGACACAATTAAAGATTGACATTTGAATCGAATTTTGATGATTTTTCAAACGTGTCTACATTTTTAGAACAGCCAATATTTTGCATAGTCCTGCGTAAAGATTTGATGCCTATGTTGCGTAAAAACTAAAAATGGCTGACGTACCTTGCCCCAAGGTGAATCCCAAAATGGCTCCCCTGGCTTGCTTGCTTTCCAGAGAGCAAAATCTCTGTCCGATTTCTTATCTCCGGTACCTGTTTGACTCAGGTCTCCTGTAAATAGTTTAAACATTCGATCTTAATATGACTTATAAATTGACGAATTTCGACTCTTTAAACTTTGTTTGTTTCAGTAGGCTATTTACTATAAAATTTTAGCTTGAAAAACCAATTTGAGTTTCAGCTTTTCAAACGTAGTTCCCCCCAGCGGGGGATCTACCTTGAAGGAAATAACGGGGAGGTACCTGCCAAAGGGAAACTTTCAGGACCTGTCCTGGAACAAAATGTAGGAAACACAATACCGGTCCTGGAATAAGATCCAGAACTCAATCTATTAAGTAGACCTCCGGGAGTTTTCCTTTCTTGCCCATGTGCTTTATTTCTGTGATTTGAAATATAATTCAATTCTTACGCGATAATTAGGCCAAGTGACTCAGATTTTTAGCAAACCAATAAGTTGTCACAATGATTTCAAAATTCAACTGAATAAATGAGACAATTTTTGAGCACTGTACTTTCACAGGCCGTGAAAGAGGCAAAATACCATTTGGCACACTCAGTATCTTAATCAGATATTCAACTGAAAAATTTCTGCTAGTAAAGATCAAATACAATTGAAAAAAATGAAAGAATCTTTGAAATAAATTTAAAAAAATAAAAAAACTACATGGTAAACGGAAATTTCCCGACTCCTGCCCTTGGTCGACATAGTGGTGGGCAATAGTAGAACAGAAATAAAGGATATCAATTCATTCTGTATTTAATTGCATGCCTATTTAAAGGACAATTCCGGGGTTGGTATGATTGATGATAAAATAAAAGATTATACTGTTATGATTATATCGTACCTTTTTCCAACTTTTATGTCTTTTTTCTGCGAAATTACATTCATAATCTGTGACAAATGCGTAGTGACGTCATTAAGCACGAGGTCAGAGTGTTCTGACGTCATCACGTTCAACGCAAGAATGAGGCTGCCCTATTGTTTTCTCGCCTCTGAATCGTCACTAGCCTCCTTATCGTGTACTCGTGAAAAAATGGGGACCCATGAAGGCGACATTTGGCCTAAATTACTAAAATGTTTATCGAATTGATAACCGAAACACAAGTCTAAATGTGGAAAAAGTTTGTCATTTGATTCAGGAGATGGTAAGTTTGTTTTCTACCATTAATTTTACAAACCCCGGAATAGACCATTTCGACAATCAAAATCGGAGACTGGGGAGAGCGGTTTGTTCTGGTAAATGGCGGATAAAGATCTGGTAAATGGCTGCCACAGAACTTTTACAAATGATAAATTTCCCTTTGCAGAACTGTTGGTTTTTAATTCGCAGCTAAAATAAAGAAATTATCATCTAAAATATGGCCCAAAAGGTGTCCCATCACCAATAAGCCTCGTAACTAAAGGGAGACTGACTCTACAACCGAGACCTCAAGTCAAATTGCTTTGGCGGGAAAATATTCGTGATTCGTCATCTCCATTTATCGAAGCGAGATAAAACAACTGTTTTGATAATTTTTGAGAAGAAAGCTTGGAATTACTTAACTCTCTATGAGTTGTGCAAACTGTAAGGGATACAATAATTCAGAATTCTGGCGAACGATTGTTTTTTGGCTAAGTATTAGCTGTTTTATTACGAAAGTTTAGTTTTCATCAAACAAAGAGGACGTCATGGGAGGATTTTGGACAAATCTAGCAATCTCATAAACTCATTGCAGGTAAGTTAGAAGAGTCCATTTATGGTAAATAAACCTCCTGTCTTGCAATGTTTTCTGGAATAAGTCATTGTCGTTGATGGATACTCAAAAGAAAACAACAAAGTGCAACAAACCAAACAATTCTAGATTTTGATGGCGTTCGTTGAAATGAGTCTTTTAATTTTAAAATGATCTCTCTGCAAATGAAGAAGATGCGATGCGACTTACCTGCTCTGGACAGAAGTTTCTTCTGGGTTTGCAGTAAGCTCCTCGTCAACTCTTATTGTTTTAAAGTCCTTGCCTTATCCTTCAAAGTCAGTCAAAATCTAAAATCAAAGCTCTTTCCACCAAGCAAGGCACAATTTTTAACGAAAAAGAACTACATTGACTTCGCTGAGCCAAATTACTGCAGCCAAAGCAATCTTTCGCCACAATTCTGAATTAGTGCACAGCCTGCCAGTGTGCACTCATAGAGAGTGAAGTAATTCCAAGTTTTCTTCTCGAACCGTATCAAAACATTTGTTTTATCTCGCTTCGATAAACGGAGATGACGAATCACGAATATTTTCCCGCCAAAGCAATTTGATTTGAGGTCTCGGTTGGAGATTCAGTCTCCCTTTAGTTACGACGCTTATTAGTGATGGGGCACCTTTTCGGTTATTTTTTAAGTCATAATTTCTCTATTTTATCTGTGAATTTAAAACTAACAGTTCTGTAGAAGGAAATTTATCATTTGTAAAAGCTCTATGGCAGCCATTTACCAGAACTGCACCCACCATTTACCAGAACAAACCGCTCTCCCCAGATTTTGATTGTCGAAATGGTCTATTGTCCTTTAAGTCAATGTTGTATATATAACACCTAATTTTGACACCGTTTCATTTTTTAGGTCATTGACATGACTCTTTTCAATTTTTAGACACTTAGAAAGATATTTTGTTGCATGAGCATTATGTTAAAACAGTCTGCTCAGTGACTTGTAAATGATCAACAGATATTCATGACTGTCGAGCAGTTGCTGAAATACAATAATGGATAATAAACTAAAACGATAAAAATTATGAACCGCAAGGTTGCCATTAAATTCCAGTTTACCAACAAAAACAACAAAGCAAGTTAATTTCGGTTTGAGTGAGCTGTGTTAACTTTTATTTAAATTGAATGAAAATTTAATCGTCTTAAAAAGCATCGTCTAACATAACCGCAATTTGTGAAGGTCTACAATATGGTGGCAAGCAGAAATCTGTCACTCTTCTGGTTTAGGATTTAGAAATTGATGACGTCACAGCCTCAAATATAATAAATGCCACCATTTTGAAATTAATCAAGATAGCAAAAAAATTCCACGGTAGATTTACAGGAAAATACCCTAAGTTCTTTTCAAGCCATCTGAATCAAAGAAAAATGTAAAAGAATTTTACACCGATCTTTTTAAAGATTTGAGCCCTATGCTTGTTTCCAAAAGGGTATGATTTTACCCAATAGGTATTAAAAACTCAGTTAATCAGAGTTCGTTCGCAAAAAAAATGGATGGAGGGTCAGAAATTTTCCGGCCACCCTGTAGTTGTCATAATTGCGATCATAATTAAACTCACCCTCTCCTTCCGCTAGAGCATCTAGATCCCCCACAGCCTCTGGCACCAACTTCGCATATTCGTGCTTCTCGCTTGCTGCAAACTTTATCGTATCGAAATACACGGATCCCTTCGATTCATATCTGTTAACAGGATATTAAACTAAATATTAACACCAATGGAAGAACTTCAGAGATATGCTCAAAGCAGATTTTGGAAATCAGGTAGCAGTTCTGGCTAACTTAATCAAACGAATCCAAAAGGACATACGATTAAATCTTAATGTCAATTCCATTTCAGTTTGAAAGAAATAAAAATTGTAATACAGTGAAACAGAATTTGAGAGCACTGAATGATCTAAAAAGTGAAATCATCAATTTGGTTTCTCCCACTTTAATGAATCCATTGATCCTGTTTCAAGAAAAATAGTCAAACGGGATTATGTTCAGGTCTAAAAATCTTTAAAAGCGCAATATGAACAGATTGAAACTTCTCAAACGTCAGTACCTAATATTGATTTACAAATGTTAAACAGCCAACGAGGAGGAAAAGCATTCCCCCTTGTTCGACTTAAATTACAGATATCTTCTTGGTCCAGTGTCAAATATCTAATAATTTAATTTGAACACCGGCCTAGTCCATGTTTAGTGAAACGGCAAACAGGTTTCTGACAGAGGCCACAAATAACACATAGCATACAAACTAAAAAATTTCTCTCGGAAGTGAAATATTGTTCGAAATGCTCCATTTCAGGGATATTGTTCGCTTCGTTTAACTTTAGGTTTTTGTCTGTAATTTTTAAGTTTGATTAATGTAAATCTAATTTGTAGATATAAGCTCATGAAAAAGAAAAAAAAGCTTTGAGTTATCAAGCCAAAAATAAATCCGAATTTCATATCAATAAGATATTTTGAAAACAAACTTATGACATTAACAGAATTCTACATTAGAGTTCTGGTGAAACTGTTCCTATTTCGAAGGCGCTCTATCTTATTCCCAAGCACTACGGGTTACGATGTTAAATTGTTTGTTTATTCCCCGGGGGGGGGTACTTAGTATATTTTGCTGATGGGATCTGCACACCTTTCCGGGCATCGTTTTTGCCTCATTTTCTAAAGCCGGGTGTCGAAAGAAGGCAATTTTTCTAAAGCCGGTTGTCAAAATGGGTATTTTATTAGAGTGGGTTGTTATTTCAATGTTGCACAGTCTTTTCGCCGCTTTTTTCTGAAGCCAGGCATCATTTGGAGGGACAAATTTTAG
The DNA here is from genome assembly GCA_004194415.1 of Aurelia aurita. Classification (NCBI taxonomy): domain Eukaryota; kingdom Metazoa; phylum Cnidaria; class Scyphozoa; order Semaeostomeae; family Ulmaridae; genus Aurelia; species Aurelia aurita. The sequence goes on along the minus strand of REGM01000153.1, from coordinate 661,989 downwards.
AGCCGGGTCAAAAAATTATTTCTTGGAGTGCACATCCCCGTACTAATGAAATTCAAGTACCTCCCCCTTATTTCCCGAACAACATACTTGAAATCGTGCTTACAGCGAAATTAAAATAGTTTAAAGGAGAATTTAAAACAAGTAAAGCTTAGTGAACCAGTAAAAAGGAAATTCAGTATAAATTAAACTTACGCAAAACCATTTTCAATTATCTTCTCTATGTATGAAGCAACTTCTGGGACATACTGACTAACACGTGTTAGCACATCAGCAGGTTGAACCTTTAAAAGAAAAGCAATTCATTTTGATATGCTAGTATGCGTTAAAAGGAGGTCGATTAATCATATGATCCCTTCAATAGATTATGTAAAGAAAATACTTGATATCAAATGTAATGAATAAAAATTATATACTACGACGGGGCTAACGCAAAATTGCAGACAGCCATCTGCCACACTGAGGCTTATTCGAACCTACATTCTCATCCGAGTGTTACTTTACTTTACTTTGTAAAGTAGGTAAAGATTTTCAAACATATAGAATGCTGATTTTTTCAACTCTGAACTGAAGAGATAACAACAAAAACAGCGAGCGAGAGTCGAAAATTTACGTAATAAGCCTGACATTTACCGGTAATGGGCATGAATTTCCACTCCTCGAAGCTGATTGGTTCGGGTAAACCACTTAGACCAATAGAAACTCTTCAGACAAATAGAAAACGTTCAGAACAATAGAGTAGCAAGCTCGTATCCCCAACAAAACAAGTTTCTACACAACGACAAAGAGAAATTCTTTTAAAAGCTAACTATTCCCACAAATTATTTTTCTTTTATGCTGTTCTTTTTCTTTGGTATTCTAAATAATTATGTTTTCCTAATGTAAGTGCCATTTCAGTTCAGTTCAGTTTCAGTTCAGTTCATTATCATATCAAAATTCCACTACTACAAAGACATAATAAAACGTATGTAAAGAAATTGATTCACAAAAGCCCAAAAACAAGTCTGCATCGTCACACAACACTTAAATGAATTTGTGGAAAAGGAATTTCTTTAGAAGGAACTCTCTCAGTAGGCAACATAATCGAGAAGGGAAAACCTCCAAGATCAATTTCTAGAATTTGCTACATTCTAAAGCTTAGAATGCTTTCAGGGTCATCTCAAAACAAAGTTAAATGGGTAATTTAACAAGGGAGGGAATTCGATAACCATGTGCCCTTTCTTGCTACGAAAACCACAGGTTGATTTTGATTCACATTAACTATTTAGCTTTGTAATGTGTATATTTGATATTGATAAAAAAAACGCTAAAGTTTTTGGAAGCCTGCAGTCTCCTGGATACTCATCAGAAGATTCCTTAAAACTGATCATCATTGTGTGGGTAACATGTCAACTTAGGTAATGAAATTTAGTTGGTTAAAATTGGTCATATTTTTCTCGACTTACAAGTGATTTATAAAAGTGCTTTATCTCAAAATCGTTCAAAACAAACATCAACTTCTCGATCAAATTTCCCAACATTGAAGCTCCATGACGAAGAAAATGACAATGGGGCTACCTTATTGCCTAGGCAATCAGTTGTGTAGATACAGAGCCAGCCCTACTATTCTTTACACTCGGGAATTTCTTTTAGCTGTTTTCCAAATAGTTTTCAGTATCGTCATGCTGAAGTGTTCGCAAATTTGAGCAAGGATTTTAGTTTGTAGCAATAGGGCAGCATGGCCTTTTTGCAACATCACACGGCAACAACAAATACCACCGCCAAGTACCATCATATACCCTGGGAAAACTCACATTTAAAGATTTCATATCTTCGTGGTATTCATTCTCCCAGTATTGAGTCAGCTCTGAGAAGATTTTGTGATCTGTGATTTCAGCCCCATGCTAAAATAAACAATAGACAATTTTTGAATCTTTGAATCTTTGAACCTTACATACGCAAAATCTTTCGAAACTGTAAATAACCAACATATTAATACCTTAATTCTTGCTCATTTGCAGCATTAAGGTCAACCGTTTAGGCAGACTTCTTTTGGACCAAATGTTTTGTGTTGCAACCCTGCTTCTAGTTGTAGAATCGATATAGTAGGAAAAGAACGATTTATTTCGCGAAGCAAGATTGTCGAGTTGGTAGTATTGTTTCTTCGCTTGCTTCGCAAATCAAAAGCGAAGTTGCTACGCATCCAAAAGAACGCACACAAAATAGAAGCATACTGCTGTGTTGGTCCAAAAGAACGCACCTGTACGCCCTCCTAAATCAGACCATTGTGAGTTCATAATTCGGAATTTTCACAGCAACTGGTAAAGGAACATGTCTCAAAATTTAAATTAGACTTTGATAAATGGGAAAGAAACCCTTTACAGTTCTTTTTCTGATCATTCTTTCACAAGACTTGATCAAATGTGGGGCCGTTTTCGGAACAATCGGTGCAACCCGATGAAAACATGGTAAGACAAAGCGATAAAAACAATGAAAGATAAACATAATTTCAATGCCTACCGATTTATCCAGCCACTCTGCAAGTGGATCTTTTGCTGCTTCCAGTAGTCCCTAGATAATAGACAAAGTTAGAATCAATATTCAAAACACAATATTAGTCTAGATAAAGAACACAGTTGGATACAAAGTCACTTGTTATCCTTGATAGTATGAACAATGACTGGCTAAATAAATAGATTTCAGCAAGTTCTATTATGGCCTCGTTTTTCAAAGCATTTCTCGAGACCTTTTCATTTCTATCTCCTAGAATTTTCAAGCCTATAAAAAAGACGTACTTTTGACCGAGGATAGAAGAGACTGTATTACATTTCAAGTTGCCATTCACCAAATGAAATAATAGATGGAATAGATATAAGGATATAATTTCTTAAAGACGGATGATGGTGACATCTGCAACACCATAACTCATAAATGTTTTTTCTTTTTCCCAAGGAAACTGTACCCAGGGGAGTACTTTCTACATTTCACAACGAAGAAAGTCCGTATCGATATTTAGATTTACGACCAATATTTTGGGGTAAGCCATAAAAGTTTGGCATCAACCCCCTTACTCGTATGGAAGAATATGTAGTACTCCCCTGGGCGACTGCAGTGGTACTGTTCCAAATACCTAGTCCTAGTGAAACTAAATCTCGTAGAAACTCAAATGCGATGTTGTTTACTTGCCAATCCCATCACGTCAATTTGAAAACTATTTATTAAAGTGAATGACAATGACATAAATACCTGTTTAGCATTAGCATTGCTTTGTTCCTTCGTCAGCTCAGCTTGCTTGCTCTTTACGTTTGCCTAAACCGATAAAACTTATACTTAAGATTTGCTACTGGGCTGTTACAAAAGCCAATAATTATTAAGAACTACCGGGTGACTAAAAATCTTTCCCCTTTTGGAAGACTGCAGAAACTGCTCTAACAGACTGATTTAAAAGATTCTTGCTCTAAGATATCGAAGAAAAGCTAACTTAGGCTCATAGGTAAGTTTAGGTCTTCAAGTAAACATTTAGGTGACAAAAAAGCGATAGCCAGGGTGAACCGAGGGCATATTTCTACAAGATTGTTGGGGCAGAGAACCAATTCATCTGGCTTTTATAGCACAGAAACAGGCCCAAAAAATATAAATGAATTGTTTCATTATCTTAATTGTGTTATTATGGCGCACAATGGCGCAACAATATCATCAAGCTCAGAAATATTTAGGGCAAAGGGAAGCATTTAGGCTCACTCTGGAGCGATAGGAATCTCAAGTCGGTTTTTAAGCTTTTGTTGGGCCTGGGGAATAGATCCAGTATGACCAGTATAGTGACTGCTAAACAGTCTTGAGTCATTGATGAGCATTACAGAGGCGGATGAATGCAACTCGAAACAATCGTTGCGAGAAAAAAAATTCGATCGTATTTCTGATATTGACAATTTCTTTTTGTGCATCTGTGTCAAAGAACAAATTAAATTTAGACATATTGCAAGGTTTTGAAATGCTTTAAATTTGTAGAATTTTATTCTTTTATAAGCTACCTGCTTTTGAAACATATTCCGACATCACAAGAAGTTATTATCAAACTGAAGCTTTATCCTGCAATACCACCTATGTCCTTGGCAAAGCTCCTGTTTCATGTAAGACTTGAAACTTCATATGAAATCAAAAGAACACATTTTAGTTTTCTGATGCAGCAAATGCAAAACGTCAAGCAAGTTTTCTACATTTTCACAATTCAGAATAATAATTGATTTAGTCTATAATTTCTTTAATCAAAATAAATAAATAAAACACGTTTAAGGCTAACTATGTACTTGGTTTTTCTCTCAAGCATAAACATTTAATCTCACTAACACTTGCTACTTTATTTCGACAAAATTCCTTTTCGTAAATTCGCTGCCAATTGTGAAAATTTATGCTTGATTTCAATCAATCAAATTATTACAAATTGTTGCTTTTCTTCTATACGGCAAAGCTTCAGCCTAAAAAATTATGAAACCCCTCTCCAATACATCAACTGACGAACGTCCAACGCTTCGTTTGACTCATTACGGTATGGCGCGAAATTGATGAAATAAAACTACTTACAATTATGCGCTCATACATTTTCAGTTTATCTTCGTCTTTAGTTTTCGTAAGCTTTGTCTCGTATATCTAGGAATCAAAGAAAATTCAACAATTAACAGAGTAGATTCATTACGAATATGTAGCTCTCATGAGCAGACAAGGATAGGCCAGGGGTAAGTTAAACGCGAACCATTTCTGACGCAAATATTTTCAGACACTTCAANTCAACTGACGAACGTCCAACGCTTCGTTTGACTCATTACGGTATGGCGCGAAATTGATGAAATAAAACTACTTACAATTATGCGCTCATACATTTTCAGTTTATCTTCGTCTTTAGTTTTCGTAAGCTTTGTCTCGTATATCTAGGAATCAAAGAAAATTCAACAATTAACAGAGTAGATTCATTACGAATATGTAGCTCTCATGAGCAGACAAGGATAGGCCAGGGGTAAGTTAAACGCGAACCATTTCTGACGCAAATATTTTCAGACATTTCAAACGTCCAATAATCTTAACGTCCAAAATTTTTTGCAGTACTGCTACAGAAAAATAACATGGAAGCATTGTTTAAAAACGTATAATGTCTTGGCAGCGAAACATTTTGCAATTTGTATGCTCTTTGCATAGAACAGGAATGTGGCGAGATAGCTTGTTAGTGAAACAACATTCTGTAATGTAGAAATCCTTCTCAACCTCGACAATAACCATTCAGTAGAAATTTCTGATTAAAAGAAAGTTTAAGAATTTGAAAGTCTAAAAGAAAGCACCATCTGTAAACTTACAACGATTTTATTATAAAACAACCAAAGTAAACAGTAGACAAATCTTTTTTCGTAATTGTCCGAAATTTCTCTAAAAACGTCCAAAATTCCGCGAAGAAACGTCAGAAAATGTTTTCTCCCAAAAATAGTTTGTCCAAAACTTATTCATCCGAAATTTTTCGCATTTAAATGTAGGCGTTTAGCCACCCATAAAATATAAATTTGATAATCAAATATCTGATCTTCGATTAAAAAATTTCCCGAAAATTGGCTTTTCTTGGTGGAAGCCGGTCAATGTTCTTTAATTAATCATGATTATCTCCAACTCTGCAATTCTTGCCACATATCACGTGGCTTTATGAATTCGCGTCTGAAAATAAGAGCAAGGCTAATGACACCATTACAAAACATAACGTCAATGGAATTTAGAAAGTGTTTCGTTTGTTTTCTCAAATAAATAATTTCTACTATAGCTTGGCAGGCGATCAAATCATTTCAACACCTTTCGAGGGTAATAAGCCTAAAGTAGAAGTTTATGTAGAAATTAGAAACTGCAATGAACTTTATTCAATAACAAGATGGCAATGTGTTTTCAGACGTCATCTCGTTTGAACGAATGCAATGTTTCTTTGACTCAAATAGTAGCTAGAACATTATTCTAAAAATACAAAAAAATTATACCTTTAAAGAATCTTCAACATCTTTGAGGATTTGTTCATTTGAAATCCCACTTTCAGCGTAATTTTTGAATAAATGATTTCGTCTCGCTCTGTTAATGATCTAATAGAAGAAAACCAAGAAAATGGTGGAACCAGTCAGATGGCACATTTAAAATGTTCAAGGTGAAATTCAATGTTGTACAATTGGGTGCAGGCATCGAAAGCAGTGGGAATATCCTTGGGGAATTTATCAATGCATTCTTGAAGCGGTTGTATATTTGCTGAAAGTTTTATTTTCGTTTTCAAATGACATGCATACATCCAAGTCACTCCCTTGATTGTAAGAAAACAAACAAAACATTAAAAATAGGTTTTGGTAGTACTCTTTCCATTGGGTGTTGAATAGACAAAGAACAGTTATCGTTTGATTCAAATGCAAAAATCCTTACAGCAACGCTAGAAAATATCAAGGCTTCCAAACGTTTTGAATAAATCGGTAATGAAAGCTTGTAGAATTTTTTCTCTCCTGTAATATTTTCTTTCTCGTTTATGTGTAAAATCGTTTTTGTAGTTAATTAAGTTTCTATGATAATTGTAAATGGCCACAGGGTTGTTATGTATTTCCATGCTCCTTGTGGTATCGTCTCGTAACTTTATGCATGTTTCTGTAAATTTTTTGTGAGAATATATAAAGAATCGACAAAGTTTTCTTGGCACAAAGTATACAGATATATGGTTCATTGTAGTCGGTGGATACTTTGACAGTGAGAGGGACAGCAAGTAATCATTACCTTATCATCGACATCAGTAATATTCATAACATAATGTACATCATAATTGAAATAATTTATCATCACTCGTCGTAATATGTCAAAAGTAATGTATGACCTGTTGGAGGAAAAGATACTTTATTCAAACTGTCCCAGAAAATATGTGCAATTAAAATTTCAGAAGTAATGTATTGCAATGGTACTGTACTAACTTTAAAAAACTTTCAACCACAATTTTCAACGTGCATGAACTAATATATAATGTACCTAATATACTTTTCAAAAGTCCTCATTTTTTCTTTTGTACGTGATTGTTATCAGACAGAATAGGTTTGCCATGCATCAGTGGCAAGAAGACATTTTATATTCTTTATCACAACACTGTAAGAGAAAGAGCTGCTGCAGTTTGGCAGTTGGTTTTTTCAAAGCAACACAAAACCANATGACCTGTTGGAGGAAAAGATACTTTATTCAAACTGTCCCAGAAAATATGTGCAATTAAAATTTCAGAAGTAATGTATTGCAATGGTACTGTACTAACTTTAAAAAACTTTCAACCACAATTTTCAACGTGCATGAACTAATATATAATGTACCTAATATACTTTTCAAAAGTCCTCATTTTTTCTTTTGTACGTGATTGTTATCAGACAGAATAGGTTTGCCATGCATCAGTGGCAAGAAGACATTTTATATTCTTTATCACAACACTGTAAGAGAAAGAGCTGCTGCAGTTTGGCAGTTGGTTTTTTCAAAGCAACACAAAACCATCTGAAAAGCAATCTAGAACTGTTTGCTATATTTTTGAAATTAATAAATTTTGGCTCTCAAATTCGTATGGCTTCGCCAAAATCTTCTAAAGAGACGACTGCTTCTTTGCTGTGGTGCGCCATTTCGATTTCCCTGCAATTGACCGCTGCCTATTGTCTTGTAGTTGAATTATTACATGGTCTTTTGTGATACTGCAGAAATTAGTTTCCAGAAATCTAGAATGAGCCGGCAAGCTTTCGCTCGTAGTTGCGCAGACCTTTACCTCCTTTGGACAATGGGTCTGCATGAAGGCTAGTGAAGATTTGATTCACATATTATTTGGTAGTGCAACAAATCCTAAACAGAAATAACTTTCTGACATTTTGATGGCAGGTGGAAAACCTGTCCAAAGTAGTAAATAACATGAGACCAAATCAATTAGCAGGAAACAAATACCGCAGAGAACATTTTTTAATCTTGGTTTTGCATGGCCAGCTCAGCCAGAAAATCTCAAGTTGCAAAAAATTCAAGGTTGAAGACAGGCCTTGCAAGGAGGCGCTTGTAATAGGAGGCGCTTGTTTGAAAGAATCTACAGAGGAGAATCTTCTTGGCATAAAATTTGATCGATCTTTTTCTTTCAAGGAACATGTCAAAACTCTATGTAAGAAAGCCAGCCAAAAACTTCATGCTCTAAACCGAATATCCTGTTACATGGACACAGAAAAACTGCAGCAACTAATGCGTGCTTTCATATTATCCCATTTTAGCTATTGTCCACTTGTTTGGATGTTCTGNAACCATCTGAAAAGCAATCTAGAACTGTTTGCTATATTTTTGAAATTAATAAATTTTGGCTCTCAAATTCGTATGGCTTCGCCAAAATCTTCTAAAGAGACGACTGCTTCTTTGCTGTGGTGCGCCATTTCGATTTCCCTGCAATTGACCGCTGCCTATTGTCCCGTAGTTGAATTATTACATGGTCTTTTGTGATACTGCAGAAATTAGTTTCCAGAAATCTAGAATGAGCCGGCAAGCTTTCGCTCGTAGTTGCGCAGACCCTTACCTCCTTTGGACAATGGGTCTGCATGCAGGCTAGTGAAGATGTGATTCACATATTATTTGGTAGTGCAACAAATCCTAAACAGAAATAACTTTCTGACATTTTTATGGCAGGTGGAAAACCTGTCCAAAGTAGTAAATAACATGAGACCAAATCAATTAGCAGGAAACAAATACCGCAGAGAACATTTTTTAATCTTGGTTTTGCATGGGCAGCTCAGCCAGAAAATCTCAAGTTACAAAAAATTCAAGGTTGAAGACAGGCCTTGCAAGGAGAGGCACTTGAGCTCCATCTAGTGCCTCCACACGTCTGAAAAAGTCAAGGAGCTTGATAAAGTGAGTTAGGCCTGGTTGCAAAATAACAAAAAACATCAAGTTTGTCAAAAAATCTGGCTAGTTGCAGGTACAAATCAGTGCTTGAATCACTGCTGCCAGCCAATTTCTTTGCTGTATAAAAATTTGCCTCAAATCATTTGTTTCGGGTCACCTGGTAGTTTTGAGCTCCATGTCTGTCGGAGGATTTCTTTATCCTTCTAAAATTTCTTATAGGGAATAAAAAAGTAAGAGTTACCTGGCATGTCCCATATGAGATGCATCATACACTGTTGGACCACATGAATACCACAATACTTTCTTCCCAGCTTGAGGTGCAAAAACATTCTGCAATAGCAAATTAGGATTGATGAGTCAATCATTTCCAATTGCCTTGTCTAAACTTTAAAACAGGTAATGAAACTGTTCCCAATTAACTGGAAAAGAATGATGATTTCTTAACTTTGAATAAGAAGTTAAGAATTAAAAGTATATAGTTTTGAAGCTGGATTTTCAGAATGTACTGGGTGTGCCAAAAAGGTATTCACATTGACAAGCCATGATAAATCGTAGACCAGGCTGATTTTGACGAGTGAAGATTTAACCTTTATTCAAAATCACAAATAATACTTGGCACTTTTTCAAATTCTTTGGTCATGCCAACCGGGTGACCTGATAAAAAGTAAATTTTTTTTAAAAGTCATCAAAATTTCATTATTTTTCCAAATCAAGAAAATTTCTTTATATATACTGTATAAGAAACTGTGAATTTGTGTCAAGGGCCAAATTAATCTGAGAGCTATTGCAAAGTCTTGAGATTTCTTTGAATTTGTCCGAGTCTGTGCTCACAGACCACCTGGTTTTGAAGCATACTCCGAAAATACAAGATTTGATTTTCAAATTGAACTTTTACCCACAAAAAAACAACTTAAGTTCGCTTTTTATGTCCTTGACAGAGGTCTTATATCATATAAATGCAGGGCTTGAAATTTTGCATGAAATTTTACATGAGATTTTACACAAAGAGAACACTATTACGTACTTTTTCATGAACACAAATAAAATAAATTATGAAGGGAAAGGTTTTTTTAATTGATACAGGTAATGCTAAAAGACTGCGCAAGGATGGAGTGACCACTTTTGCAACTGATCACAACTAAAGTCTGTCTCAAATTACATGTCACGTGGGATTTGCGATAACGCAAAATACTCAAATGCAAAACTCTTCAATTGTTTTCATTCATGGGTATTTTCAGATGACATCTAATTTGAGACAAACTTTAATCAAATGATTAATTTCCAAGTTATTTCCAAGTGTTTCCTTTTGTTTTCTCCAGCTCCGTCTTTAGAAAATTTGACATATGTTTTCGACCGATTAGGCTGTTTCCTGATTAAGAATTTTCAAAAAATTGCTTACTGATTGGAAATTGGTGGCGGAATATCGAAAAAAAATGCCAATCATATCATTTGGGATTTTGATTAAAGATCAAAGTGAATGAACAGAGCCAAGTGGCGTAATCTATAAATAGGACAAAGAAAACGCCTACACACGCTAATGCTTCTCTAGCTACACAATATCAACGCACACCCCAAAATCATAAAATACAATAGACTAATTTTAGGCTTATCAAGCGCAGTTTATTCCCTTCAAATCATCAATCTTCAAAATCAGCCTAGTGTGAGATTTACCATTGTCTGTCAAAAAGCTGATGCCATTTCTTTATGGATAAAAGTTGGAGAAGTCAACTGCTGTACTTAGAATTTAGATTTGTTTAACCTTTTTGGTAAACTAATCAGATTCCTACCTTTTCCCTGGTCAGACTGTTATAAAGTTGAAGTTCTCCTTCTCCTTCTGGTTGCCTCCACTTCCTCATCTTGAAGTCCTTTATGCTGTCACTGAACTCAGTAGAAACAATGGTTCGCACTGCTTGGAAACAATTTAGTGCCCTTTGAAAATTTCCTTGTTTGAGTAATCTTTGTGAGACAATCTCTTTTGTGATGTAGAATATTGATGATCCCCTAAAAGAATGAGATTAAATTGTATCACACCATTGGCTTTGCATATTATGCATGAATCAAATCGATACCCGGTCATCCCCCCCCCCCCCCCGGGCCCCCCCCGGGCATTTGATCAAGTATGCGATCCCAGGGGCAANGTAAACTAATCAGATTCCTACCTTTTCCCTGGTCAGACTGTTATAAAGTTGAAGTTCTCCTTCTCCTTCTGGTTGCCTCCACTTCCTCATCTTGAAGTCCTTTATGCTGTCACTGAACTCAGTAGAAACAATGGTTCGCACTGCTTGGAAACAATTTAGTGCCCTTTGAAAATTTCCTTGTTTGAGTAATCTTTGTGAGACAATCTCTTTTGTGATGTAGAATATTGATGATCCCCTAAAAGAATGAGATTAAATTGTATCACACCATTGGCTTTGCATATTATGCATGAATCAAATCGATACCCGGTCCCCCCCCCCCCCCCCCGGGCCACCTCCGGGCATTTGATCAAGTATGCGATCCCAGGGGCAAGGAATTTGATCCAAAATTGAAAAGAGGTCAGGGCATTTGACAACTTATCGAGTCAGTACCCCAAATAAAACCCTAAAAAAGTAGAAAATTATCATTTTCTTGCCGGGCATTTGAACGATTTTTCTGATAAGGGGCGGGGAATTTGACAACTGAAAATGGAAAAAAATCAAATGCCCGGAGGTGGCCCGGGGGGATGGCCGGATATATTAAAATTGTTTTCCTGCCTGAGAGCTCTCAAGTATTCTTAAGAAACTTTTTAGTTTCTCAAGAATTCTTGTTTGAAAAAATGTATATATATACAAAAAATAAATAAAAAGTCTCATATAAATTGAACTGTTAGATATACTTGAGGCCCTAAATGTGCGAAAATTCAAACAATTTTTTTAATATAATTATGAGAAAGATCTTGATGAGTAGATTCTGAAAATGTAACCGGTTGCCTCCAAAACAACTTGAAGAGCTCAAACCACACCATCCACCAAGCAGCTCCCTCTTGATGCCCAAGAAAAATCAATATGAATGGGGTAATTTTTGAAACTGTCTCCGCTCCCTTCACAGGTAAAACAGTGGTGAAATTCGCTGTGAAATCAGCTTTGAAATCATCTGTGAAATTAGCCACGAAAGTGAAACTCACCAGTTAATTTTTTCATTGTGTAATTCACCATAAATTGATGGTGAATTCAGCACGATGTGGAATTAGACACAGCTAATTTTACGTCAACCTCCTGTGTGAAATTCTTTGCAAAATTCTCCATCGGATTACATGTTGTGTACAATTAACGCAATATTGTACAGAGAATTTTAAGATAAAGTTGGCGAGTTCGTGCAGTGAAATTCAACATTAAATTAACCACCAGACTTTTCTTTGAGTAAATTCTAGTGGGGCTACCATAGCACAATTGAATGCAATTTAACACGAAGTTGATGGCAAATAACCAAGAAAAGTGGCAAATGACCAATCAACAACAAAGAGCTCTATCATGACAATGACAGCAATTTGAGGAGCTGTGTCCCTTCAGAGATCTCTAATTAGTTTTTGAGAGATACTTGTTATACCACTTTAAATCTGTTTAATTCTGGGCATTAGCGAGTATGATGCACTACTTGTGGGATCCTGTTTGTTTTCTGAGTATGTGCAGTAATGCCAGGTGTTGAATTTCACTTGAGTACAATTATACGTTTAATTTTTTCATTGAAAATTGTCTACTGAATTTCACAAAGTGTTGAATTTCACTTCAGTAAAATTATACAATTAATTTTTTCATTGAAAATTGTCTACTGAATTTCACAAAGTGTTGAATTTCACTTGAGTACAATTATACGTTTAATTTTTTCATTGAAAATTGTCTACTGAATTTCACAAAGTGTTGAATTTCACTTCAGTAAAATTATACAATTAATTTTTTCATTGAAAATTGTCTACTGAATTTCACAAAGTGTTGAATTTCACTTGAGTACAATTATACGTTTAATTTTTTCATTGAAAATTGTCTACTGAATTTCACAAAGTGTTGAATTTCACTT
>REGM01000153.1:624068-643664 GCA_004194415.1 Aurelia aurita | reverse complement strand
GACTCCCCCATCCCCCTTGGGTACGCCACTGGAATCTTTAACGTTTCTTTGGTAGAACATAATGCATCTTACAGTATCTTGGTAAAGAATTCCTCGATGCCATCTTTAGCGTAATCCAGAATCCTATGCCGAAGCGAAGCGACGAACTAATCAAAGTTCATCGACATCTTTATAATAAGAACAAATCACTGCCCAAAAGCATGACGTTATAATACGCATCGATTTACTGGAAGTTCGTAAAAAAAGATATGATGTAACGCTGCGATTTGGTTTGTGACCGCAACACAAAGTTCATTATTAAGTGCAAAAAACCCGTGATATCATTGGAACGTGAAATGAACAAGAGAAAATCTTCATTTTTACGGGCCCCTTGCGGGCGCAGCTCAATGATGCAATTATAACATACAATGGAAAAAACAAAGCTTCATTTTTACGGGCCCCCCCTCTCGTCGGTCCTGGGCTTACCCACAAAAGTGGTTGTGAAAATGTTTAGGATTGTGATTAATCAACTTGTTCATGTAATAGATTCATATAAGAATCCTCTCAGGCGACTGTCTCAAAAATGTTTGGTTAGTGTCATTTTGATTGCAAAATATCGGTCCATCGGTCAGTCGGCAATATGATCAAATTTCAATTTTTCCCAAATTTTTAAGTTCGGACAATGTATTGAAAACAAAAACTGAAAATCTTTGTTGTTGTTTTCCTTTATAAAATTTAGACGCCCGATCCAAAATTCTGATTGTTTTCATTTTTAAAAGGCGGTCGGTCAGACGACACTAACCAAACATTTTTGAGACGGTCGCCTAAAGTCCAAAAATCATTAAACGCCCAAAATAGATGAGTGACAAATCGATATCGCCTTGCAGCAAGAAGATGTTCATATCTATCATACTTCTCTATATTGTGCATGTTGCTGGTGACTGCAGTGACATCATTTGACAGCCACAATAGGTCCTCCAAAATTTTTGAAAACATACCGACAGACAGAATCCTTTCCGATGCCATTGAGCAAGACTTATTGATGCAATTTGTTGGAAAACAGCTCTTTATTTTTTCCCAAAATCGTTTTGGACGATCTGTATTTTTTGTAAATTTTTTTAGTTTAAGTAGCCTTTCTTTGTCTGATTGAACGTGTGACCATGTGATCAAAACCTGCAATCAAAAACTGCATTTCAAAGATTCTTTTTTAATTCTTAGTCTTTAATTGCAGATGTCTGAAATTGATAACAACATGGCAACAGAAAATTCATCCATGCAGTTAACAATTGCAGTTGATATTTCACCAAATGATAGAGACCGAATAAATATATTAAAGTCAACAAAGCTTGCCTTGAAAAAGTTAGTCGAAGAGAGACGGCTTCCCCGCCATGCAGATGTTAGAATTGTAATGTGTAATCGCTGGAATGCGCAAGGAGTTACAATTAGAAATGAAAATGGAGCATTCCTTGACCAAAGTGAGATCCTAAGTCACATCCAGAAAATTAGAGGTAATTGAAATTTTTACTAAGGGGTCATTGACAAACAATTTTTGTCACAGTTAACGGAATTGGGCCGTTAACGGCTCAATCCCTCCCCCCTCCCCCTCTTAACGGACCACCAGATTTATCACCAGATTTTCTTGTGTTGTGGGCCTACCACCACCTCTCGTTATAGGCCTATTATTTGTCTTGGGTTAGGGCCTAAGCCTATGGCGATTTCATCGTCCAGGTAGGGACGTTAAAATTAAGTAGTGCACTGCCTAAAAATTAACCATTACAAGTTATTCTTTAAAAATTGATAATGAAATATTGCTTATTTCAATTTTTGTCACAAAACTACAATTTTTAATGGATTTGAGCTGGACCCCCTCTCCCCTAATGGCCCAATTCCGCTAACTGTGATGAAAATTGTTTGTTGATGACCCCTAACTACCAGGTGTCCCAAAGAATGTGACGCTAATCATCAATGTATTTTCATAATTTTTAACAGCAATATCGTGAAGACTTGTACTGTACCGGATGTCTCAAAATGATTTATCAACGTTTTGCTGAAATGTACAATGAATAATTCTGGACCAATTTTAATGAACTACCAATCATCTTGTAGCAAACAGGCTAAATTAAATGCAGAAATTTCTTTAACTAAAATCGATCATATCGCTCTAGAGTTATTTGTTATATATTTTGTTTTGTGGTCGTTTTTTAACATGCTGGATAGGACTTGAAATTGTGACCAATGTTTGCCTAGGTTTCAGCTTAGAAACAATGGCAGGAGCGTCAATCGTCTCTTGGGGAGGAAAAGGAAACAAACATGTATCTTTTAGATTTCATACCATAGATCCAGGCAATAAACCGTTTAAATACAGTGACAATTATTTTTCAAAAGCGGCCTTGTATGACGTTCTACAGTACATACCAGGATGACGTTCATATACCCTACTCGGATGTCAACAAGCTTATTTCATGGACCATGAAAATGGCTGCTGAGCCAAAAATTGCGTGCAAGGTACCCTGGATGAAAAGGTCCCTTTAAAGCATACAAGTTGCTTATTTAATTCCATTAGAAGCTGATTAGTGCAATTTTTGTCATTCTGAAGCTGAAACTTGAACGAAGTTTAATCGTAATTTCTAGTTTTTTTCAAGAATATATAGAAACAGCTTCAAAGTAGAATTTTATGACTGATTTTAGGGAAATAATTTCTTCAACATCTAATTTAGCTTTCCTCCTACAAAATGATGGTGATTCATCCTTGAAATCAGTCAATAATTATTCGTTACAGTTCGGCAAATGCAGGCACATCATTTTGGGACACCCGTTATGTAATGATGGACTTTTTTTTAAACAGGGTGCTTGTCTTTTCAGGCATATCTACGAAAAGGCGTCGAAAGCAATCACCGCTTGGACTCGATGGCTTTTCTGAAGTTCTAGAGCGTATCTCAACTGGGCAATGCTACCCAAGAGAAGTGTGTGTTTTTATTGGTAAGTGATTGTATTTTGTGATCTCAACCTTTTTCCATATTATTACAGCCTTTTGTTCTGAAGCAATGCTGGCAAGTTGAAAGATGGCAGCCTTATTTTGATAGAATGATAACAATACATCAAGGGGAACCTTCTTGTAACTCAGAGAATTTTCATGCAGGGTATCCAAAAATATTGTGCCCTGTTTGTGTTGCTGCTGTGAAGGAACTGTTACTTTAATTGTCCCGTTTTTTATGCAGTTGCATCTAGGATAGGCTTCAGCCTAGACTTGCAACGAGAGCCCTTTTATTCGCCCCAATTGACCATTTATATATCCATCAAAGCTGTTCGCTCATACAAGGACGCACAACCAAACAAATTCTAAACAGGGACTAAAATCGGACGAAAAGAAAACTCGAACATCTCCTTCCCATCGAACGTCGAACGAAAAATTGAACTTCGCTGCACTGTCATTTTGATCTAATCAGCCAATCAAACACTAAGAATAGGCACGTGGTCTAACCTTATTAAGAAAGTAATGATCTGATGGGCTCCTCGCCGATCATTGTGGAAATGGCCTAATTAGTCCCTATTTTGAAGCTTCATGGTTTGAAGCCAAAACCATTCAATTCAACGTGGAGAACTGAGGCTCGCGTAGTCAGGCTAGCTTCAACTTAGATTTTGAGTCAATCTGACAAGTGGTTGGTGATTTTTAGTGCAAGAAAGTCAAAAAGAGAGTGGTTGCTTCAAAAACAGCAGTTCCTTTGTTCTCCAGCAACTCCAAAATCAAATGAATATTAAGAGAAAAGGGTTCCAGCGTTGTATTTGAATTGTTTCTTTGAAAAGAGTTGATAATGTTGTTTATTTATAACACGACACTATAAACCCTTTTTCAGATTTCGAAACACCCATAATTTAGAAATCTCCATGCTGAAAAAAGTCCTCTGGACTGCTTCTCTGTTTCTACCAAATAAAACCTGGAACTACAATGCAGTCCTTGCTTACATTGCTTACATTAACACTGTTCTCTTGTTCTCTTGTCCAGGAATTCTTCTGTAAAAATTCTTAAAAGCTTTCATACTTCTCAAGCATTCTTATCTGCATTTGGAGAATTTTTAAGAATTCCTTAGGATTTAATCATAATGTACATAAAGCCTGTTCTGTGTTACTCTTTATATTGATTTCTGATCCGCAAGAGCTTGTTTGTACCATGTCCCCGGTTATACAGGGTGTCCAAAAACAACATGTGCACTGTTTGAATGGCTACTGTGGAGAAGCCATGAATCCAGTTTTCCCGTTTTTTTTCAGATCTGTGAATAGAAGAGACCCCACTTAGACCTTGATGCCTAGTTTCAGTAAATCTAACAAGTAATTGCTTATTTGCGGAGAAAGAAAATAAAAATAATTGGTTGTTTCAAAGCCAGAGGATTTTATCTCCGTACTTACTTAACCTTCTAACTTATAACCTTATAACCTTATAATTTTTTAGCATCAAATGGACTTCAACCTTACATTTGTACCAGGAAACACATTTGGGAGTAATTAATGACCACATAACTCAAGAATATTTACCAGGAAGTCTATGAAAAGCTGTATTGTTGGTTAAAAAATACTTCATGACTTTAATCATCATCATGCTTTTCGGCAGGAATAATCCCACGCTGTTGTGGGGTCAGCCGCTTGGATTTTATTTTGCCACTGATTTCTGTTTTGACTGTCTTCTAGAAGTAGTCCTGTTAGCTCAATGTCCTTTTTAATTACGTCACTCCATCTCTTCCTTGGTCTTCCTCTACCTCTTCTTCCGTCTTCTTTTCGATTCATTGCTTGTTTTATTGCACTGTCTTCTTCGCTTCTCATTACATGTCCGTACCATCTTAATCTTGCTTCTTTTATCCTCTTTCCAAACTACTCAGAACCCCTAGCCTTCTCTTGATTTCAACAATTTTGATTCTGTCTATCAAAGTAACTCCTAAAATCCATCGTGACATTTTCATGTCTGTTTTTTCCAGAATTTTGAATTTTAATCCATCGTGAATTTTAATCCATCGTGAATTTTAAACATATGATGAAAACATATGATGAAAAAGTGGAATGGCTTAAACTGTAAATGTAATGCTTGCCAATATATGTCCGAAAGTTAGTTCTTATTTATTTAGATTAGTAAAATACTATAAAAATATTTATTTATTTATTTACATTTATTTATCGATTTGGATTAGTTTGCCTTGTACATATATTTGTATATAGTAAGCTAGATGTAAATATCGATATAAAATAAGTCGACAAACAAATCTGTTCTTTCTAATGCGTTCTCGTCTTTTTTCTTTATCGCCCAGGTTTCTTCATTGCTCCATACCTCAATACTGGTCTAGTCACTGTTTTATACATCTCCACTCTGGCTTTTCTAGGTATTTTTCTGTCATTCATTACCCTAGAATCCCACCATTTATCCCACCTAGGTTTTATATGTGCTCGCACTTTCGCATCCATCACCTACGTCGGTCAATGAGCCCAAATACCTAAACTTTTCAACCTGTGTAAAGTCTTCTCCATTCATATCCTTGACCTTAAGCACTTCCCCTCGTTTGCTGCGTTTGCTCGTCATCGCCTCCGCTTTCTGTACATTGACCTCAAGACATGTAGCCCCACCTTGATATCAAACTCTTCTGTATTCCCAAGGCTCTTCTAACAGATGTTCGCGCATTTCCGTACATAGCTTTCACAAGTCTAACGAGCTTTTCAGTTACACCTTTCTTGCTAAGACACCAATAAACTACTCTTGGAATTCTATCATGCGCTTTCTCAAGGTCCGCAAAAGCATAATACTGTTTCTTGTTCCCTTCTAATAGTTTTTCTTGCATTTGACGAACAATAAAAATCGCATCTACTGTTCCCCTACCTTCCGAAAAGCCAAACTGCATATCATCGACATTCGTAACTTTCCTTAACTTTGTCTCTATTATCTTCTCCATCAGCTTCGTGGCATGCTCAAGGAGCTTTAGGGAAGCAAAATAACTGATGGATACGTGTAAGGGCCTGCAGCACTTGTATTGCACATCACCATTTCTAGCAACCCTAGGTATTTATGTTAGATTCTTCAAAATTAAAATTTGTGACTATGTGTTTCACTTGTGAAAGTTAGAAAGCCGGGCTATGTACGTTTTTTCTCTCAATTTCTTTGATTTTGACATCAGTAGAGGACGTCGGGACCTCTGGTTTGAGGCAACAAGTACTTTCGTCTTTCTTGCTCCGTAAATCAGCAACTACTTACCGTATTACACAAACAAGGTCTCAAACTCTAAGTTGAAATTGCTTCTATTGAAAAATCTTAAAAATGAGAAAATTGGATTCATGGCTGCTCCACAGCAGCCATTCAAACGGGGCACATTTTTGGGGACATACTGTAAGGCTACTGCTTCGTTGAATTGATCAAACAAAGCTGTTAGGTTGTGTCAATGTCATTGTTTGCCTGCTGTTCTACTAGACTACCAGGTAAGTCAAAAACTATTTGCGTGTAAAAAATCACCAAACTTCGAAAATTAAAAATACGTTGAAATTTGATTTTTGAGGTATTGCATGAAAGATCAAATTAGATTTAGGAATTATTGATTATCTTATCAACGGCTTTAGTGCAATTCCGGAAGTTTTACGANAGATTTAGGAATTATTGATTATCTTATCAACGGCTTTAGTGCAATTCCGGAAGTTTTACGAGCTACCTGGTTTTGAAGCATGCTATAAAACTAAACAGAATTTTAAGCAGATCGGTTTGTCCATGTTCAAATGGAATCAAATTTTTTAACTTTGTTGATTGTGTCAAAGTTCTTCTCGTGATAATGTACGAACAAAAATAAATGTTAAGTAATATAACCGAGAACCATGGGCAAGATTTATGTTGTCTCCTAAAGCCCATGGCTCAAAAATATGGGTTCTTCGAGCCATCATTTGATGATCAAACGTATGATTTTGCATAATTAGGATCGTTGTTATAATAGTTTGGCCGTTGATATAACTGAAAAGGAAGAATTTTAAGGGATATGCAGCAAAGGATTTTTGAAGGACAATGGATTTTTCAAAGGACCAAATTTCAAATGATAGTACTGGTCAGTGTAGCAGTTTGCGAAAAGACATGTGCATGACATACAAGTAAATTAAGTAAATAAGATTAAGCAAAAATTTCTACCAGATGTATCACGTATAGCATACTCTTACATTTAACAACACAGCATTGCTGAACTTTCTTCTGATTATCCCAGTACATTTCATTTTTACTACATTTAAGTGCCTTCATTATTTTCGTATTTTAAAGCTAGAATTTTTTAATCAGGTTTGTTTCATCCTGAATTTTACTTCATTTCTTACCTTCGCTTAGGAGATGCTTCAAGGTTTTCAGAAGAACCTATATCAGAAGAACCTATATCAGAAGAATCAGCAGCGGAGCTAAGGGAGGTTGCAAAGAGGAAAAACATAGAATCAGCAGCAAAGCTAATGGAGGTTGCAAAGAGGAAAGGAGCGACAGTTTACATTTTGGACACTGGTGAGAAGGAAATCGCTAAACAGAAATTACTGTCAGCTGTAGCACAAGCATCAGGTGGACTTTATGAGTCACCAGCAGTGAACAAAACGTTTGACATTGCAAAGGTAACTTTTGAATTTTAGTAAAACAATTTCCTTTCGGCTAGCAATGCCAATCCAAGGCCTTCATTTGATTTCTTGAAAACGAAAATCAGAAGTTGGATGAGATCTGGATGTGGTTGCCGCTTTTGTAGTATATAGCTTAATTTCGAACATTGTAAAAAGGATCGAGCTGGCCTTTATTAGCGTTAGCTATTCCTCTTGGATTTTCAACCGGGGATTGTATTTTCTTACACACCTGATGGTATATTAAAGGGTTTGTGCAATGTTAAAAGCTTGCATTTGCAAAGAGCAAAACATCTAAATATATCACATTCAAATCAAAGTTGCACACGCGCGGTGAACAATGGATAGCCAAAGAAACAATGCTGTGTCTGAGTGTTTTCTTTGTCCTATTTATAGACAAGCTTATTTACCATTGCATATTCCCTTTACACGTTGTCTCCGTTGGTAGCAGAATACGCAATGTTATGGCACAATCTTCGCTAGTTCATTCAATTTTCAGGTATTGTGTTGAGCTCATTCCAGTTATTGATCCTTGTCTATAATTTGATATCATCCGTCCAGCGTCTTTTCGGCCTTTCTTGTGTTCTTTCTCAGAACCTTTCCTTCGAGGCAAATTTGTTTGCCAGTCCTTTTTCAGATCTTATTTCAGATTAATTCTCCCAATGGCTTCTTTGAAAACATTGTACTTAAGTATTGTGGAGCCCCACTTTCGATACTGTTGTTCTGTATGGGGTTGTTGTGGCACAACTGATATTAATCAGCTTCAAAAGCTTCAAAACAGAGCTGCTAGAATTGTAACAAAGAGCAGCTTTGACGCCCCAAGTAGACCACTCATCGGGAGCCTCAGTTGGAAGACCATTCGCGAGCTTATCGATGATGATTCTAGATCAATGGTCTACAAGTCTATCAATGGGCTTGCTCCACAGTACATGTGCAATCTTTTCACAAGAAACTCCGCTTGCAACTCTCGTAGCCTTCGAAATACGGCAACAGATTTGAGATTGCCAAAGAAAACATCCGCAAATGGGCAGAAATGTTTTTCATATCGAGGTGCAAAACTTTGGAATAGCCTCCCAGCTGAGACTAAGCAGGCATCCTCCATTAATGTTTTCAAACATAGTTTATAATGGACTGGGGATTTTCCAGACCGTCGGGCGGCTGCCGGACCTGTCGTTTCTGTGCTTGATTTCTTTGTTTTCATCTTATTTTAATTCGATTTCTGCTGGGTTCGGCGGTGGGGATTCGTTTTGGGTCTTCGTCGTCGGTTTGGTGGAGGTTGGGCATGGTGGCGGGGGTTGGGCAGGTTGCTGGATGGTAGGAGAAATCCCCAGTCTATAGGTTTTTTTACGCATTTTTTTCTTTTATTTTTCACACTTAGCATTGTTTATTTAGTTGTATTTATTTATTGTAAGTAATTTTTAGATGTTTTAACCCGTATATTGTATGTTTTTATGTGGAGGGCCCCTTGAAAATCAGCCACTATGTTGAAGGGTCACCCTCCTTAATAAATGAAATATGAAAAAATAAATATGAAATATCTTTTGATATGTCCGAAGAGTTTCTATCGGCGTATCTTCAATACTTCGGTTAGTGGCACTAAGCTTGTACGTGTTCTAAATTCGTTGATTTACATTTGTCTAGGAGTGTTTTGTCCACCATAATTCTCATTATTTGGTTCTGGAAGGTTCCTGAAAGTTTTAGCAAGGTTAACTATTCTTCCATTTAAGTTGGGAAAAGCCCCGAGTAAAGCTTTTCAATTAGTGAAGACCATCTTTGGGGTAAAGAAAAATGAGAACGAGAAGAGAAAAAAGGAAATAAAAAAGGAAGGGGGAGGAAATAAGAAGAGAGAAGCAAATTCAGGCACTAATTTTTGAACAAATCATTTTTCGGATTTTGCCCTTAGAAGAAACTGTTAGGAAATTTCCACCACTCAAAATCTGATAGTATTAAGACACTTTCGCCTTATTTTCTTATATAAAGAAATACCTGTAAAATTGCAGTAAGAATGAATTACTCGGACCGAAGAAAATTCAGACACTAATTTTTGAACAAATCATTTTTCGGATTTTGCTCTTAGAAGAAACTGCTAGGAAATTTCCACCACTCAAAATCTGATAGTATTAAGACACTTTCGCCTTATTTTCTTATATAAAGAAATACCTGTAAAATTGCAGTAAGAATGAATTACTCGGACCGAAGAAAATTCAGACACTAATTTTTGAATAAAGCATTCTTCGGATTAAACCCTTCGAAGGAACTGCTAAGAAACTTCCATCACTTAGTTTAATAGGATTCCGAAATAAGACACTTTGTAAAATCGCTTGTAATCTGACAAATATACGACTGGTTTTAGCCAATTAATTTTATCATCAAAGTTGTCATGTTAGCCCCCTTCAAAGTAGCAGAAACTAAACGAATAAGAAATGGACGAAGCGCGGCATCTGCGAAGGAGCAATAAAAATAAGAAATGGACGAGGCGTGGTATCTGCGAAGGAGCAATGAAAGATGAACGATGCGCGTTTTGCGGAGGAGAGAGGAAAGAGCGCTCTCTCCTCCGCAAAACGCGCATCGTTCGCTCTTTCGCTCGCGCATTCATCTGTTATTGCTCCTTCGCAGATTATTATTATAAGCGGGGATGGCGCAATGGTAGCGCGCTTGACTACCAACCTGAGGGTTGGTGGTTCGAGTCCCCGCCCTGCCGAACCTGCTACGTAGAGTGAGGAGAGTTGCCAACTCTCTGTAATTCCAGGCTAAAGGAATCGCGAGGTGTGGTCACATCGAGAGGAAGGACCAGGACACTGCTCCATAAGCTTAGCTTCTCAGTGTCCTAAAAGTTACCTTCGGATGCTAGGTAGCAATATAGAAAAGAAAAAAAAAATTATTATTATTATTATTATTAATTCTTTCATTTAAAGTTGGCTAAGTAATTATAGCTATAATGGCTAATTAAGGCCAACTATTTACAAGAATATATACAATGCTGTAAGAAAAATATAATTTACAATAAAAAACCTAAACCAGGATAAAAAGTTTTGCATAATCTGCAGTTGCAGGCTTGGCATTTATGGGCTTTAATTAGTCTTTTGAATATCTGAAGGGAGTCTGAATTTTTCAGTTCTGGTGGTAGTGTCTCCCATACTTTTTTCCCCATAAATCTGATCGTATCGATTCCAAGGCAGGTTGTTTTTGCCTTCGGTAGTTGTAGTTTATCAGAACACCTTAGATTGTAAGGCAGTTCTTTTTCTTCAAAAATTGTCTTCATGAAGNCTTGACTACCAACCTGAGGGTTGGTGGTTCGAGTCCCCGCCCTGCCGAACCTGCTACGTAGAGTGAGGAGAGTCGCCAACTCTCTGTAATTCCAGGCTAAAGGAATCGCGAGGTGTGGTCACATCGAGAGGAAGGACCAGGACACTGCTCCATAAGCTTAGCTTCTCAGTGTCCTAAAAGTTACCTTCGGATGCTAGGTAGCAATATAGAAAAGAAAAAAAAAATTATTATTATTATTATTATTAATTCTTTCATTTAAAGTTGGCTAAGTAATTATAGCTATAATGGCTAATTAAGGCCAACTATTTACAAAAATATATACAATGCTGTAAGAAAAATATAATTTACAATAAAAAACCTAAACCAGGATAAAAAGTTTTGCATAATCTGCAGTTGCAGGCTTGGCATTTATGGGCTTTAATAAGTCTTTTGAATATCTGAAGGGAGTCTGAATTTTTCAGTTCTGGTGGTAGTGTCTCCCATACTTTTTTCCCCATAAATCTGATCGTATCGATTCCAAGGCAGGTTGTTTTTGCCTTCGGTAGTTGTAGTTTATCAGAACACCTTAGATTGTAAGGCAGTTCTTTTTCTTCGAAAATTGTCTTCATGAAGCTAGGATTTAGATTAGATTTTGTTTTGTAGATCTCCACCATCAGCAACTGCAGGTTCCTCTGATGAACGGTTACCGAATTATCCATTTCCAATAAGTTTTCAAAGCTAGAAACATTGTCCTTGTATGCGATTCTTAAGGCCCTTTCATGTATTCTATTTATTTTATTATTCAAATTTCTATCGTGAAACATTCAAGTCAGCGAGCAATAGCTAAATTGGGACATGACGAATGTCTTCATCAACAGTTTTAGCTTCTCGGGCTCCATGAAAACCGAAATACGAGTAAGAGCACGAAGCTTCTGACTAGCTTTTTTACAGAGCGTTTGGACATGTTTGTTCAGATGCCGCGCTTCGTCCATTTCTTATTTGTTTAGTTTCTGCTACTTTGAAAGGGGGCTCCCTGTGGTTAGCTACAGAACAAGAAGCACTTTTGATGACTTAGGTAGCAAACTACAGGCTTGCAAACCTTTTTACTTGTTTTGACTCACCAGGTTAATACCTGAACTTTTATTTCTACTTTTACTTTATGAACTTTCAACCACCATGTCCCCTTTTAGTTAATATTCCTTTTGTGAATACTGTAATTCCCGTCGTGTAGTTTAAAGTCTGCCTCAAATTAGATGTCACATGAGATCTGCGATAACGAAATAAACCATGCAAACACTTAAATTGTTTCATTTGCGGACATTTTCACGTGACATCTAATTTGAGCCAGACGTTGGTAGTTTTTTTTTCTGTTTTTTTCTTTTTTCACCTCTATGTAATGGTCGCGGGGTAGACACAGTCTATTGCTCCCCGGGGTATCGTTCTGGTAGTATCGTATAGTATTTTGTAAGTAATGTAGTTAGTAATATGTATTGTAAATTTTTAATTGATTATATAAAAAAAAACTTTCTATTTCAGTGTCAAAAATTTTAGCAACAAGATTCTAGTTGAGGACACTCTACCTAAAACAAAATAACAAAGAAAAGATGACATACAAGATAATAAGTTAGCTAAGATTAATTTAAAAATTCATTCACATGATTTCCAATTTGTGCCGCTAAAAGTAGTTGATGACGAGAGCGATTTAACATACGTTCAAATGTTCAGTCAGGCATTTCGTCGGTCGAAAACATCTGACTGTTAACATGTTCATATGTTCATATGTTTACATATGCTTACATATGTTTACATATGTTTAGATATGAACTTATATTAAATCTTTCTTTTGATTGAATGGCTTAAAAGGAAACAGTTGTTAGAGTATAGTTTTCTGCGCAAGGTAGTGGATCTCCAAATATTTTCTCCTGCACTGTCTAGCCTCTACTGTTGTGTTCATATGTTTATATGTTCAAGTGTTTAGTCAGAAGTTTGTTGGTTTAAAACGTCTAATCTTTGCCATATCCTTTATTTCAGAAGCTTACAAAAATCTTCAAAGATATATCAGCAGTCAATAATATGGCCAACCATGTCACAGACATTTTAGAATTGCAAAAAACAATAAACACAACATTTAATGAACTAGCCCGCCGATTCCAAAATTGTTTTCCAACGGAGAACTCTGAACGGTTGGTTACGCACCCAAGTGACGACCTTAGGCGACTTGACGATGATGTTGGGCATAGGCTAGCCTGGTGTGACTCCTCTCTAGAAAACCTTAGCACACAACTTTCGAATATTTCACTTGATTCACAAGAATACCACGGCACAGATCTTATAGAAAGATCGCTGGTTGCGGCAGTAAGAAGGTGGAATATCCAGCCAAGCGATGAAGCTATGGAAGAAGATGAGGCCCAAGAGCAACGACCGATTTTTGCCATAAGAAGGCCACGGCCAGCGTCAGAAAACGTCGACACGACCAGATTTTTTGTTTCGTACACATCGGATGATGGGGAAATTTTGTTCCAGAAAGTTTAAAATGTTTTACCGGGTGCACCAAGATGAAGTTCATTTGTTTGACTGATATACTAGGACGAAAGCGTTTTGCCTGAGAGATCAATAATGTTCAACATTCAAATCTTAAAAAACTATTGTCTAAATTGCTATCAAAGCTTTCTTTTCATTGAATGACTTGAAAGGAACTTTACGTCATTTGCTTTATTTTTACCTTTGATATCTTGGTTATTTCGAAATTTCAGCATTTTTCTTTTTACAAAAAGAGTTCAAGGAGAGTTTTGAAAAGATAAAGCCATCGTAATTTGTAAATGAATGGAGGAAAAATGTTAGCATTTTCAAGAGAACCATGGTTTATGAAGGACGATGATATAGTTGTAAGCAGAAATCTGTTCCTGTTCTGGTTTACGATTTAGAAATTTGATGACGCCACAGTCTCAAATAAGTTGAAATATAGAAAATACTGTAATTTTTAAAATAGTCAAGATATCGAAAAAGTCCTTGGTAGAATTACTACAAAGCACCTAAAGCTCCTTCCAAGCCATTGGATCCAAAGAGAGCTTAAATTGCCATTTGAAGAAGCTTTTTTAAAGATTTGAAGCCTGTGCTGAGGTAGAATAAACAACTCAGCTATTTGTCTAAGTTCAAGTGGGTCTTTTTTAATAATTTGAAAACACATGATAAATTCCCCTTCAGTTGGCTATCAAATATATGAACTTTATTTTGCCGCACCCTAGATAGTTTGTCTCAAAATTCTTGTCTCGTAAAAAATTTTTAGCGCCAAACTTTGACAGTGTCGTCAAAATAAAAGCGACGTTGCGTTCCAAAAGTATAGAGCAAGGGTGACATTGATTTCCTTGGTTAGTTTAAGAATTGGCAATTTGGCTCTTTCGGCTGCCCGGTTTTGAAGCATACTGCAAAAAAAACACAGATCATTACCAGATTAATTTCTTTGTGTATATTGAGCTTCTAACTTGGTCATAACATAAATGTCAGAAAGAAACTTGCACTATCGTTGGAGACTTCAGTGATGAAGAAAAATCTCAAAATTTTGCTCTTTGGCATTATTTACAATTTACATTGTCACTTAACCCTATTCAGGGCAGGGGGGGGCGTTTTTCGCCCCCCCTACCAAACTATGATATATTGCCCTAAAACGACAGAAGATATAACAACCCAGTCTTAATGACTTTTAGTAAAATTTCATAGGCAATTAAATTTTTGACATTTCATTGTTCTGACTTTCATCATGTGACCACAGTAACGCCATATTTGGAGAGTGGTTAACAAAAAAAGACTTCAAACGTCCGTAGTTTCTGCCTCGTTTGTCTGAATGATCTCAAACATGCACCATTCGATTGTTTTTTATGAGNACAATTTACATTGTCACTTAACCCTATTCAGGGCAGGGGGGGGCGTTTTTCGCCCCCCCTACCAAACTATGATATATTGCCCTAAAACGACAGAAGATATAACAACCCAGTCTTAATGACTTTTAGTAAAATTTCATAGGCAATTAAATTTTTGACATTTCATTGTTCTGACTTTCATCATGTGACCACAGTAACGCCATATTTGGAGAGTGGTTAACAAAAAAAGACTTCAAACGT
This sequence comes from Aurelia aurita, assembly GCA_004194415.1. Taxonomy (NCBI): domain Eukaryota; kingdom Metazoa; phylum Cnidaria; class Scyphozoa; order Semaeostomeae; family Ulmaridae; genus Aurelia; species Aurelia aurita. The sequence continues at coordinate 628,722 of REGM01000153.1, read as the reverse complement.
CCGTAGTTTCTGCCTCGTTTGTCTGAATGATCTCAAACATGCACCATTCGATTGTTTTTTATGAGTACGTTCATTTGATATATAACTTTTTTATATTTGCTAACATCAGCAACATTTAATATCTATGACGTCATTTGCATTTATGACGTCATTGTTCTAATTAAGAAGTGTTCAATATAAGAAAATTGCATCTAATTTGCTGTATCTTGTTTATTTGATTCCTTTTGAGCGAATATTTACTAGCAAAGAGGACAATACGGTGAAAAAACTGTAAAGAAAATCAGCGCATCAAGCAGAAAGATAACTAAAAGCCAATTGTTCTAAAAATAGAATCTAAGAAATTCTACAAAGTATGTATTTTGAGTCTATGATATGTTGCCTACTATTTGCAACAATTCTGGAGAAAATCAGTTCAGTAATTGATGAAATAGAAGTATATTTGTTTTGGAGCAATAAATTTGCCAAATTTCCTTTGTTATTTAGTTGCCTAGCAACGAATCACGTGACTAATTAATTGATATTGTTATAATTGAAAAGCCAATTGTCCAAAGAACAATTGGGGTAAGTATCATTGTTATATCTCATGTAGTTTCGGAGAAAACGAGGGGGGGCGAAAAATGCCCCCCCCTGCCCAAAAGTATCAACTTTTTTGCCTGCCCTGAATAGGGTTAAATGTTAAAACGGTTTTAGATGTGACTGTAGTGACTCAAATGAGGAAAAGGAAACATGTAAACACAAATCGTCAGAAATAAAAAAATTGGCTCACATTGAGATTTGAACTCCAGGCGTCAGATCTGAAGTTCCAACGCCTTAACCACTACACCAGCTAGCCTTGCTAACGTCGAGGTAAAAAGGATAATGTCTGTTTATGGTTGCTTGCATTCAAGTATGGAATATCAATACCACCTCTAATTGACTCATTGTTGCTGAAAACAGTAATGACGTCAATGTTAACATTGACGGGCTTTCTCGGAATCTGATTGCAAGAACATACAGAGTTGAGGGCAATAGGACACCTTGTACGACTTCCCCATACTTTTTCATTGACATTTTTTACAGCTTTTGAAGGTTTAAATAACGTCCTCAAAGAACATTTTCAAGACTTGTCAAGTCAGGTTATTATGAACTTTTTCTTGAAGGTTTCATTTTTTATAAAAGTTCTTCTTGTTTTTAGAAGCAATTGTAGTTTTTGAAAGCTGAAAAACATTGTTATGTAATGAGATTTTCTAAAAATGATATATCTCCTACGACCTTCTTTGTCTGATACTTAAACGTTATGCCAGGTCCGTGAGTCCCCCCAGAGGGTCCTTTGATCAAATTGTAGAAGTATTTTGTGAACGTAGCCTGAGATAGGTTTAACCGCCTGAGTTTAGCCTGTGTCCGATCTCGTGCCAATAGCACCAGCTGCTCCCGATCGACACCCCTATTCAAAGCGATTAGCGCTCAAAGACAACCTATCGCGTTGTTCAAGCAAAGAGGGGGTTTTAAGTGAAGTCACGAGTATATATCGAAAGAAGAAGAAGGATAAATCCAAACATACCGTGTGAGTCAGAAAAAACGTGGGGCATTTAATAAGGCATATTTTGGTGAGAAAAAGTCAAATCGGTTGTTTCAGTTTTATTTTGCAGAAGAAAGATTGAATTAGTTATAGAAATTTAGGTTATTAAAATCGGTTATTTCTTTCCGTATTCATTTAAGATTTTTTGATGTAGCTATTTTGGTGAAAAGTATTGCAAGTATAAGAACTTTCTGCTTCCTAACAATGACAATTAAACTAATAGTTTTTCCTTTTGTGCTCTAACACAATGCTTGCCTTTTTCAATTTCTTGGTAGAGAAACAGCATATCTGTCAGGGTTTAGAAGTTCACACGTGCATGAATAGGAATCTGATTGAAGGCCTATTTTAGGAATCTTGCGAAACACCATTTTACTAAAATTGCTCGTAAATATCGAACGGAAAAACCGATTTCGACCAAACAAATTTCATATCTAGCCTTTCTTCTATGCAATGAATTTTAAAGAAATGAATTTGCGAAGTAAATAGCATCAATAAAAATTGGCANACTTCCCCATACTTTTTCATTGACATTTTTTACAGCTTTTGAAGGTTTAAATAACGTCCTCAAAGAACATTTTCAAGACTTGTCAAGTCAGGTTATTATGAACTTTTTCTTGAAGGTTTCATTTTTTATAAAAGTTCTTCTTGTTTTTAGAAGCAATTGTAGTTTTTGAAAGCTGAAAAACATTGTTATGTAATGAGATTTTCTAAAAATGATATATCTCCTACGACCTTCTTTGTCTGATACTTAAACGTTATGCCAGGTCCGTGAGTCCCCCCAGAGGGTCCTTTGATCAAATTGTAGAAGTATTTTGTGAACGTAGCCTGAGATAGGTTTAACCGCCTGAGTTTAGCCTGTGTCCGATCTCGTGCCAATAGCACCAGCTGCTCCCGATCGACACCCCTATTCAAAGCGATTAGCGCTCAAAGACAACCTATCGCGTTGTTCAAGCAAAGAGGGGGTTTTAAGTGAAGTCACGAGTATATATCGAAAGAAGAAGAAGGATAAATCCAAACATACCGTGTGAGTCAGAAAAAACGTGGGGCATTTAATAAGGCATATTTTGGTGAGAAAAAGTCAAATCGGTTGTTTCAGTTTTATTTTGCAGAAGAAAGATTGAATTAGTTATAGAAATTTAGGTTATTAAAATCGGTTATTTCTTTCCGTATTCATTTAAGATTTTTTGATGTAGCTATTTTGGTGAAAAGTATTGCAAGTATAAGAACTTTCTGCTTCCTAACAATGACAATTAAACTAATAGTTTTTCCTTTTGTGCTCTAACACAATGCTTGCCTTTTTCAATTTCTTGGTAGAGAAACAGCATATCTGTCAGGGTTTAGAAGTTCACACGTGCATGAATAGGAATCTGATTGAAGGCCTATTTTAGGAATCTTGCGAAACACCATTTTACTAAAATTGCTCGTAAATATCGAACGGAAAAACCGATTTCGACCAAACAAATTTCATATCTAGCCTTTCTTCTATGCAATGAATTTTAAAGAAATGAATTTGCGAAGTAAATAGCATCAATAAAAATTGGCAAACACCGCACGATTTTTCTGATTCACAATTTGATGCCGAAGAAATGTACCTACACCTTAAGAATCAATCAGCCTCGATTTGAAAGCGTTGAAAAATGTTCCGTTTTCGTCGTTTTCAAATTGTGCCGGTTCGAGTTCCGTTTTCAAAATCTACCGTTTTCAAAATCTGCCGGCAAAAAATGTGCCGTTTTCGTGTGAACGTGTATCCGTCACATTTTTATTGTTTTCAAATTGTGCCGGTATCGTGTGAACGCAGTCTTAGAAGTAGAAATTTATTCACTGAAATCTGTTATATTATTCTAGAGTTGGGGGTTATTTTGCTTGAGAGTTATTTTGAAATTATTTCTGAGGGAACTAAGAATTTTGATAACGTTTTACCGAGTTTCAGCTTAAACATGAAATCAAACATGATCATCCCCCAAGGAGGTAAATCTGATGACAAATATGTGCCTCTTACATGTAAATGTGCATGGGTTGCTTGTTTAAGTTCCTTAGAAGATAATTGATACAATCGTCATCTTTCTGAAACTGAAAACGGGTCGTAATTCGTCGTAGTTTGTCGTAATTCTCAAGACTTTCCAAAATGGCTTCTTAGTACAATTTTCGAGATTTCTAGAGCGATATGACCGATTTGTAATGCATGATCGTATGGTTCAGTAAACACCGATGTATCATTTTGGGACACCCAGTATATAAACGTTTTTGGTTTAGAGTGGTGGTAACTGGTAAATTTGTACTTTTGTATTTTCATGACTAAATCACTTATATTTGTAAGCAACATGTCAAATTAGCCTACGGTGTCAAAGTTCAACAAGACTTATGTCAAAGGTTACTAAATATATCAATCTTAAGTGCTAGCTACTTAGAAAGCTCCGCAACTTAAATTATTTCACGAATTGTATTAGCTTATTTGTTTTACGTTAGGACCTGCTGGAATTATGAGAATAATTATTCAATGAATTCAATCAACGAATATCGAGTACTTTCTTTAAAAATCTCTTATTTCTGGCCAACTTGCAAGGAATGTAAGCGCGTAAATGGCTACGAAAGATCTCCTGGGCATTCATTTTTCATTTTATCAATATTTATATACACGAGTACCTTTCAGCTAGGAAAATTAACACTAATAACAATGTATTTTTAGAAAAGAAAACAAAATAATTTTAAGAATTGCTGCTCTACCAAGGGGTCGTGTTTGGGTCCTGTAGGTTCAAAAGATACTCTCTAAAACCTGTTTTAAAACGAGCGATTGATTCTTGTTCTCGAATGTTGTCAGGGATATCATTCCAGTTTTTGACACCAGAGAAGTAGAAACTTCGCTTTGCATATTCTAACTTAACTTTGGGAATTTGCAGATCTCCATGATTTCTGGTTCTATACTCTGAGATCATGGATCTTTCAGTGAACTTATGGCGAAGATTTTCGGGACAGAGGTCATGCAAAATTTTATATGTCATGACTCCTTTGTCAAAGGAGAGCAAAGACTTTACATTGAGCCAATCACAATTCCAACCGTCCTTATACTTGGCATCCACTATTAGCTTCTTTGCCCTG
>REGM01000153.1:582231-615489 GCA_004194415.1 Aurelia aurita | reverse complement strand
ATTTCATATTTCAATTTATTAAGGAGGGAGACCCTTCAGCCTAATGGCTGATTTTCAAGGGGCCCTCCACATAAAAACTTACAAAATATACGGGTTAAAAACATCTAAGAATTACTTACAATAAATATATACAACTAAAGTGTCAAACCTAACTATGAAAAATAAAAGAAAAAGTGCATAAAACCAATAGACTGGGAATTCCTCCCGCGATCCAGCAACCAGCGCAGCCCCCGCCCCCACGCCCGGCTCCCACCAGACTGACGACAGAGATCCAAAATAAATCTCCATCATCAACCAGCAGAAACCAAGCAGAGAGACAACGGATGCGGCAGCCCCCCGACCGCAAGAAAAAACCCCAGTCCATTATAAATTATGTTTGAAAACAGTAATGGAGGATGCCTGCTTAGTCTCAGCTGGGAGGCTATTCCACAGTTTTGCACCTCGATACGAGAAACATTTCTGCCCATTTGCGGACGTTTTCTTTGGCAACCTCAAATCTGTTGCCGTATTTCGAAGGCTACGAGAGTTGCAAGCGGAGTTTCTTGTGAAAAGATTCCTCATGTACTGTGGAGCAAGCCCGTTAATAGACTTGTAGACCATCGATCGAGAATCTTGGTCGATAAGCTCACGAATGGTTTTCCAACCAAGGCTCCCAATGAGTGGTCTGCTTGGGGCATCAAAATTGCTGTTGGTTATAATTCTAGCAGCTCTGTTTTGAAGTTTTTGAAGCTGATTAATATCAGTGGTGCCACAACAACCCCATACGGAGCAACAGTAACGAAAATGGGGCTCCACAATACTTGAGTACAATGTTTTCAAAGAAGCCATTGGGAGAATATTTTTCGCATGTTTTAAAAATCCGATGGCTCTGGATACTTTGGTTGATACGGTTTTAATATGTTCTTTCCAATCTAGACTATTGTCAACTTGAACACCAAGGTATTTGGTCTTTTTGACAACGTCCAGTTCACTACCACGAATTTTAAGATTCAGTTTTTCCGCAGCATTGTTGAGCGTTCGGTGCTTCGGTTTGGTTGCGATTAACATGGATTGAGTTTTTGCAACATTTAGCGAAAGCTTATTGCCCTTCAACCATGAATCTAAGTGCTCAAGATCGTTGTTAATAGCCTCATTCAGCTGAGAAATATCTTTCGATTTTAAGCAAAGGCTAGTATCATCAGCATACATGGATACAGTTGAACCCTGGACAGCACTTGGGAGATCATTGATGTAGATAAAAAAGAGAAGCGGCCCCAGACATGACCCTTGGGGTACTCCTACTTCAACTTCCCCAATTTCGGAATCGACCCCACCCACTCTGCAGTACTGTTTTCTGTTAGAGAGATAGGATTGAAACCAAGAAAGTTCCCTTTGTTGAACACCGTAGTGTTCTAATTTTTTGCAGAGAAGGTCATGGTCTACAGTGTCAAATGCCTTCTTAAGATCAATGAATACTGTACCCACCATCTGTCCAGTGTCCAACCCACTATACCCAGTCATCAGTGTTTTTAAGTAGGCAAGTCAGTGTAGAATGGAGATCATAGTGGAAATTTTCTGTCTTCGAAAGGGTTTTTTAGATTGGTTTTTACAAAAAGGTCTACTTTTTTGTTTGAGCGACCCATATCCCATTTACTTAAGAATAACATTCTGTAATGTTTGCTTCCAGCAATTTCCGATCAAGATATTGGCCATTGAAGTAATACGTATACAACCAACATTGTAACTGCAGAGCTGTCTTGCGTTTATAACATACAAAACAGGAAACATATAAAACAGGAAACATTTAAAAAAGGCTGCTAAAATGATAAAAGTGGGCATGTTTAAAGTGACGAATCATCACCCAAGAAACGAAGTCATATACAGCTTTATGAAGGTAAATATTAGACTTATGACCTGATTCGTTGTTCTAGCCCCACACTTTATTGAATTGAATTGACGTATTCGATCAAACTACTACTCGTAACCTTACTTTTCAAATTACTATTCAAAAACCCAGACAAACGACCCCAATGTTTTGGGAGGCCATATTTCTCTATGCCATGTTTGGATAAAAGCTCGAGGTTATTTTGTGAAATAGTCTCAGAGCTGTGTCGAAGGAAAAGTATTTTGCATTCGCGTGCATTTTGTTGCGATGTTCAGACAAATTGGAGAAAGATATATTTTCAATACTATCAAAGATAAATCTTAAAATTGAAAGGTTTTCAGAAAGTTTTTCGTCTCTAGATATTCAAATGTTATTGTTTTTGCCCCAACTGATGCTTGGAAGACGTTTTGCTCGCATTCTTAGCAATGCTTCCCAAAGGCACAAAATTGATCGTCTTGGTTTTGTAACAGTTCGTGCATTAGTCCTCGTTAGGGGGTGGTTGTTGTTGTAGTAGTCATATACGGAAGCAAATGGCTCTTTTCGTAAGTCTAATAATTGTAACACACAGAAGCATGATGGAAAGATTGCAATTTCAAACTTCATTACAGTGAGAAGACTTTTGCGAAGGACTGTAATTTTAGATGTTATATTACATTTTTTCCAACTTTACGAACTTTGTCCAACAGGCTTGTCAAAACCATCGCGAACATTACAAAGACATAACTGGGCGAACACCACGAGTACCGGCTTTCGTGCTTCCTTCGATATATCATGATAGATCGACGAAGTGGCCGTCCAGACGAAGAAATGCCATTTTCAATGTCAGGTAATTATCCAGTTGTCCAAAAAACTTTATATCTGGCGTCCCAAAAAGGCAAGAGATTGACCAGACCAAAGAATGAGTATTTTGCTTACATAAATCTGAATCTTTTTTAATAGCAATCCTTGATAGTTGAACATAATACCTTGTTTGTTGGTATTGGTGCTTTGGGAGTGGAAATATCAACCATTATTTGTCTTTACCTCCAATCCAGAGCTTTTGGGTTTTGGTGTACTGGGTGAGCAAAAAAAACTTTCAAATTTTGGAAAAGCACCAACATTTGATTATGTTACCAATATTTAAATTTTCTTTCTATGAATTTGCATCAAAGACCAAAATAAATGTAATGTACGATCGTTGTCTTGTTGTTCTGGGAGAAAAACGACGAAATTACGGATGAAAAACCAAATTTTGAGCAGCAGCAAAACATGTCATAATTAGCTAGCATTTAGCAAGCTATAATTTGCGACTTTATCAGAAAGCTGGAGCTTTCTACATGACATAAAGCTACATCGAGGACATAAGAAACCAATTTAAGAGGAAGTGCGGCATGAAAATTCAATTATATAATCTCTCGTGATCAATCATTAGGTAATTCTCTCTTTAGAGTCTTGTTTCTTGTATGTTTGTTATCAAAATCTGTTCTAAAATAGTAACCAGGTGATTTTTCCCGACAGCAGTATTACTCATACAGGAGCTCATGCATAGCATATTCATATTAGTTCCCTGAGTGTCTCGCCTGACATCTATTTCGAGACGAGGTGCTACCTTATTTTGACCTATTTGCTTACCTTTTTCCTGCTTGCGAATTCCCTAGAGCCCGGGGGCACTATGTATATTTTGGGTACAGAGGGCGTGCCATCGGGAAGGGTATCGTTTTCAAGATTTTGGTATAAGGAACGGTATCGATTTTCACGATTTTGGTATGGAACAAATAAATATAAATAAGCAATTTTTTGAAAAATTGTTACAAGTCGGGTGCACATTTTCGAGAAATTGGTATAAGGTCGGGTATACTTTTTCGAAAAATTGGTATAAGGAACGGGTATGTTTTTTAAGCTTGAGTGGCACGTCCCCAACCAAAATCTGGTCGAATACCCGGACATAAAGCTACATGACCCCCCCGGGTCATAGAGACCAATTTTGCAAAAGCTATTCATCAAATGAAAGCACACGAGTCGGGCTTTCAGAAAACCACGCTCGTGTTTATGTCAGACCTTTCGTTCCAGAGAAAATTAAATTTTTCGACCGGTAGCCTTTTTTATACACTCTGTATAAAACAGGTTTAATCTTGTAATTCTATTTCTCACCAATTATTTTTTGTTTCAGTGATAGAGCCCGGGGAAAAATGACCGAGGAACTGCGAAGGCGTCCAACTCAACGTGAACGTGGTGTAAGAGACCTGTACTTCCCATGTCGCTGAAAATTGAGAGAAACACTGAGACATACAAATAAACACTTTATACCTTTAATTCCGATTTACATTAAAAGTTTTACGTTAGAATAAGATCAGAATTTAAATCAATAATTACCGATTTAAAAAGAGCCTTGCTAAATCTCTTAAAGGTCTTACAGCAGCGAGATTATAAAGCTCAGTTCTTAACGATTCGGTAGATCTTTCTGGAAGGGATGAGAGAAAGGGGTTAGGAATAAAGCACCGTATGTCCAGTACTTTTCGATTTACTGAGGAAGATGCAATGTCTATCAAGAACCTTTTGTCCCGAAGAAATTGAATGCATCAAACATATGATAGCAAACTACTAAGGGACAGTGCAAAATTTATTTTATAACATGGCCGGTGCAAAACGCAACAGGGCAACTACTTTTTTTGAGCTTATGCAGAACGAGGTCAACACTTTTATTGGGCAAATAAGTATGGGGCAGTAACTTTTTTATGAGCTCAAGGTGCAGTTTGAAACATAAAATTGTTCATTTTGAAGACAAAATTGCAAATCATGCAAGATGAGAAATGATTGAAGAGATGTGTATAAAATGATGTAGAATGTCCATGTCAATTGTCTGCAAGAACGGTCCATCAGTCACATCTTGTCTTCTTCAAAGTCAATATTCTTTTAAGACTTGTAAGAACAAAAATGGATTTTGTAATGGTCATTAGCAAATTCATCTGTCGTACTATAGTACTATACAACATCTAATGCTCACGAATACGGGGCAGATACATTTTTTAAGGAAAAGGTGACAGGGCAGTTGATTTTTTTGCAGTAATTTTATACGGGGTAAGCAGATCTTTTTGCAAGAATTTTTCTTCTCCACCGGCCATGTAATATAACAAATTTTGCAATGTCCCTAAATATATTTTTATAACAAAATTTAGCACTAAAATATGTGATATTTTTTCAAAAACTTCTTCACGTATTAGTGCCAAAGGTTCTAGATTTGTTTGTTTATTTTAATTTCCAAACTGTTGCTTTAAAGGGCCTGCACAAGATTTTTGTAAACAAAGAGCGCATGTCATAGAATTTCTTCAGCCTGCAGTGGGCTTTCGCGTGTTCAGGCTAAACACATCTAAAACTTATGGCTGGGAATCTAGCTGTATCTCCATAATCGTTGATGGTATGAAAAAAATCCGATTGCACTGGCTAATCCTACGGAGTTAGACCACGTTTTGGTATTTATGAAACATTTTGGTATTAACTAAATCTTAGCATTTTTGTTGCGCAAGGACATCATGGAATTTGGTTCCTTTCAAAAGAGAAGTCTAATTTCAGCGATCTTGCGAGTCCACTGCTTTCTATCTCTCGTGCTGCAATTGGAATTTTTCTGGTTCTAAGAAATATTTGATGCTAAACTATTGCACTCATTATAATGCAAAATAACTAAATGCCCAGAAAGTATTGTGGTGAACAAAAGAAACTAGGATACTCGTTGCAAGGAAATTTGAATTGTTCAGAAAAAGTCACTTTACCAGCAATTCTTCATTTTTGGGCAAACGAGCACATAGCCTAAAGTCTCAAAATGAGACGAAACATCAAGCAATCGAAAGGTCAAACTTGTATTATCCAATCAGATGATAGACTTCCTATCACTATTGTTTAGAAGCCAATCAGCAATCAGTTGTTACAAAATTTGGACAGAATGATATAACGCAATGAAGTTTAATATCTGTCAAGTATATAGTGTAGATAATGTACATATACAGTACATCCCTTGCGCACATTAACATGGTAAGAATTCTCAAGAATTCTCATTCTGACAAGAAATGTTGACTGGTAAAGGAATGTTAAAATTTTCAATTAAATGTTCTCAAGAATTCTTAAGAGTTCTGAAGAATTCTTAGGCATAAAAACAGTGTAAATGTGCGCAAGACTTGTACTGTATGTGTTGAAACTTTATGATTGCTTCTTGGAAGAATCTAGCAAATCTATCACGGCGGGTACTCTTACATTGTATTTCTTGAGAATCTTTAAAATCAATTTTATATTCTAATTCAAATAAAGATTTAAAGAATTGTGAGGGTACTATATTCCATGCCAACTACAGTACAGGCCTTGCGCACATTAATATGACAAGAATTCTCAATAATTCTTAAGAATTCTTCACATTCTGATAAGTATTGTTGAGTAATATTAAAGACTGTAAATGTGTTTAAACAAGAATTCTTAAGAAATTTGTGCGTATTCTTAGGCAGGAAAACAACGTTAATGTGCGCAAGGCCTGTACTGTAAACTAAAGATATGAAATTTATCTGAATAACTACCATGTATGATATCTGCAAAACAACATAATAGCAAGGTATCAATTGTATATACAATGTCATTGCAGAAACCAACACCAGTGCACTATTATATCTGAATATCAACTGTGTACATGTCATCAGTTTGTGCTTAAAGTACAATTATACAATATTTCTCTAGTCTTCTGTCGTAACACCAGAACCTTAAAAAAAATATGTGGAACATTAAACCGCAGGAATCTCTCTCCGGAAATACTATACAGCGAAGAAGCTACATTCTTAGGTAGAAAGTTAAGTTATGAAGCTGAAATTTGAAACTTTACCTTTTCTTTAGGAAACAAATATATTAATATATACGTGAAAAAAATTTCAGGCGTTTCTCGAATTTGACATGCCTCTGTTCAAATCATTTGGAATGACCCTATCAAATAATGATCATATATATAACGATATCTCAAGGATTACCAAGAATTCTTTGGAAATTTTTAAGAATTCTTCAGGAATTCTTAGATGTGAACTTTGCTATGACGACCTGTAATGTATGTTATCCGTAGCGATGTATTCTTTTGATGTGTTGCCCCATACAGTATCTCAAGATGATAATATATACATGGTGCAGAACAATCAAAACATCTACAAATGCAGACAAATTTTTGAGTGGCATGAAAGACTGCAGAGATTCTTAATTCTAAGAATTCTTAAAGAAAATCCTAAGAATTCTTTTGGTAAGTACCAAAAGCTGATACTGTACATGTAAATACTGTATTTCATTGTAAGCATTTGGTCCTCACAAGATCAAACCCATATTGTTTTGTTTTACCTAAACATGGCCGTTGTAATGATTACCATCAAATTTTGATCAAAATGGAGTTCCTTCATCTGATCTAATAATTAAACATGTTCTGTACCTTTTCCATCACAAGCAACCACCTTCACTTTATCCACTTTTATTACTTCACCAAGTTCTCGAAATTGTACATTTTCTAACACAAATGTCCATACATTATCACAAAATCTGTATGTATTCAAGTGACCCTAATAGAAAAATCACAAACTTGCATTCATTTAGNACGAGACCTACACAGAAATGGGAGACTTGCAAAGCTACAACGAGAACATTTCGATCTCGTCTATCAAACAAGGAAAAGACATCGAATTAATTCCTTTCAGATCGCTACTGTCAGCGTCGTCCACTGGACTTTGTAGGAAAGCAGCAGAAAATAAAACTACCAACGCATAATGTAAACTTGCTAGCGTAGGCCTGTGCTTTTGTCTTTGCTTGGAAAAACTACAAAATTTGCTTTGATATCCAATTCATTGAATCATGAAAAAACGAACCCTAGATCTAATAAACTTCACGGCAAAACGAACCTTTAAAACTAATTCTTCTTTATCTTGAATAAAATATTCTTTATCGATTATCTGTTTAACACACTCGATTCCTGGTTCTCTTCAAATTTTGTTATACCGGGATTCAGCTGTATTTCTCCAGTCCAGTTTTCAAAATTAAACAAAGTTCTTAATTTTGCATAATAGAAATGGCGTAGTGCTGTAGTTTTTTTTTCTGGTAATGCTGTAGGTTGCTAATCAGCATCAGAGATGTAGCGCGAGTAAATTCAATATAATTCAACTCATTGTTTTCCTCATGCTGACAATACGTCAAATAGATGTTCCAGACTTCGAAAACCGAGGGGCAAACGGGGCAAATCGCTCCTCCTAAATTTTTCGAGAATTATATGATAAGAATGAAATGATTTTAGCCAAAGATGGACGGGATGTTTAGGGAGTGCGTTGCCCGTCCCGAAAAAATGCATACATTTTTCTCACAGCAACCAAGAAAAGAAAGATTCGATCATGCCCTGGGGGGGGGGGCACTTGACCAGATTTTGGTCAGGGGCGTGCCACCTAAGCTTAACAAACATACCCGTTCTATCTACCAATTTTCAAAAATGGCCTATTTATTTATTCTTTATACCAAAACCACAAAAATGAATACCTTTCTTTATACCAAAATCGCGAGCATCGATACCGTTCCTTATACCAAAATCGTGAAAATCGATACCGTTCCTTATACCAAAATTGGGGAAATCGATACCGTTCCTTATAGACCTCCTGCAAGGCATACAACAAGCTTGGAGCGCAGTGACACCAGATCTACACTCTCCTTCGCAGAGGCTGTATTACCGGAGGACAGATGAAATGATCCGCGCCGAAGGCGCATCGAGTTGCAAACAACAGCCTCTGCGACGGAGAGTGCCAGATCTACGCAGGAGATATGTTAACCATTTGCAAAACGCGAGTCCAATCGTAATCCTGAGAGAAGGCAGAGCATCTGTGGGTGTGGCTATTGGCCCTTCGAAAATATCTTTTGCAGACGATGTCTGGTCGATTAAGCAATTGCTAAGAGTCGTCTATATAAACATGTGAAATATTAAGCGATCAGATAACATTGATCTTGAATTACCATTGACCTCAAACCATTGTCCTTACGGAAAATTCAATGCGATACTGAAATATCAATCAGCAAAGATCAATTGACCTTGTAATCCAATTTGAATGTTTACTTTTCTCTTCCTTCCAAAATGTAACTAAATTAAGTTGTAGCTATAGTCTGTCTCAAATGAGATGTCACCTGAAAATGCACGCGAATAATAAGGACTAAAATGAGTAATTTTGCGTTATCGCAATTTCACGTGACATCTAATTTGGGACAGACTTTATAGCGCAAAATGTACGAACTAACAGCAAACATTTTACAACGCAACAGAATAGAAACATATTTCGAGACTAGTTTTCTTTGGTTTTAATTTCATTTTGTAGTTTGAGATGAGATTACTTTGTTGATGCACAGCTGTTGCTTTTGGTGGTGGTTTTACCCCTACTCTCTTGGCCGTATGGTGTCTGATTTTCGAAGGATTGCTGCTCAGGGGCGTAGCTTGCTCTCTCTAAATACAATCCATGTAGGGTGTTCCTATATAATTGTTACAATCATTATAGCTTTCTGCTTTTGGCAGAACTGCTCAACAATCCAGTTTTTTTCAAGAGCGTGAACTCTTTTCATGAGTCTGGTGCTCGCTTAGAACAAATCGATATTTTCGAGAATAACCTATTCACATCAAAGAAAATTAACTAACAGAGGAGTTTTCACTTTCCGCATTCAAATACAAGCAATTTTTTTATAAGAAACTAAGAATTTGAGCCAGTACTGAAAGTTTCTTAGACTTGTCAGATTTTGAGTACTCAGGGTTGCTTAGGAGTTAAAGGTTCCATAACAATCTTCATATTTACTTTCAGTGCCCTCAAGAACACAGCAAAACGAAATTTTTGAAGCCTTTCCAATGTTTAGACGTTACTCAAGTACCTTCCGAGTAATGTGATATTTTGCTTTAGCTTCAACCTTTCATATCGTTTGTTGGTAATCTTACGGGCTTGTCGAAGGATTGTGCTTTCCATTTGGATTTTAGTCTGGTCATAAAAGCCCAGAAAAGATGACGTTCTCAAATTTTTAGTCAATGGTTGTCTTGAGCATTCTCAGGCAGAATTCCAACCTCCCTTTTCGGTTTTTCTCAGAAACGAGCTTAATCACCTTCTGACTCTCTGAAATGTTCTTTTACTGATGTCGATTTCAAACTGATGTCGTAACATACACGTATTTTTTTATAAGAAACCGCTTATAAGAAACCCCAGAACTGGGAAAAAATTAGTTAAGAAACTATTTACTTTAGTCAAGGAAATCCTTAGCATATTTTTGCTTTATTTTTCACTTGTTTCCTGTATCAGATTACTTGGAACATCCTTGAGTCTAAATATTGGAAAGGCTTAAAAAAACTTCGTTTTGAAATGTTCACGAGGAAATAGGAAGTACATGAAGATTGTTATGGAAGTCGTAAGAAACTCTTAAGAAACTCCGAGTACTGACAATATGATAATTTAAGAAACTTTCAGTACTGGCTCAAATTCTTAGTTTCTTATAAAAAAAATACGTGTATCCCGCAACTCAAGGGCATTTAATTAATTGTTCTCCTCCATTTTGGCATCGATGATGTCGAAACTCTCCCTTCTCTGCGTAGGTCTGCGATGATCCCTGTTTCCTCGTACTTAAAAAACAGCTGCGTCGCTCTGTCTGCTAATTTTGATTCCATTCCTCTTCAAGTCGTCTACGCAAATCTTCAACTGAGGAGATACATGGCTTGCTTTGGCGCAGATTTATTAGCCCTGTTCTCCCATTTCGTTGTTCATCTAATTGCAATAATAGTCTTTTCAATAGCGATATCGTACGAAATGGCAAACCTAATCCCTCTTTTGTTCCCCCAGTCATTAGCGGTTTTCGTAAACGAATCGATTTCCAAAGAGTCGTTTCGCAAAAGCTTACTTTTTTCGTATACGATTTCGAGTTCGATATCCTGTCTGTTTCGCAAGCGAACTTCGCATCTATAAATTTCGTACGAAATCGAAATCTTTCGCACGAAATCTTTCGAAANTCGTCTACGCAAATCTTCAACTGAGATACATGGCTTGCTTTGGCGCAGATTGATTAGCCCTGTTCTCCCATATAGTTTAGTTGGTTTAGCATACCCATTTCGTTGTTCATCTAATTGCAATAATAGTCTTTTCAATAGCGATATCGTACGAAATCGCAAACCTAATCCCTCTTTTGTTCCCCCAGTCATTAGCGGTTTTCGTAAACGAATCGATTTCCAAAGAGTTGTTTCGCAAAAGCTTACTTTTTTCGTATACGATTTCGAGTTCGATATCCTGTCTGTTTCGCAAGCGAACTTCGCATCTATAAATTTCGTACGAAATCGAAATCTTTCGCACGAAATCTTTCGAAATCGTACGAAATTCGCAAACGTTAAGTTACTTATGGCGCGTACTGCCAACTACAGTACAGGCCTTGCGCACATTAATATGACAAGAATTCTCAATAATTCTTAAGAATTCTTCACATTCTGATAAGTATTGTTGAGTAATATTAAAGACTGTAAATGTGTTTAAACAAGAATTCTTAAGAAATTTTTGCGTATTCTTAGGCAGGAAAACAACGTTAATGTGCGCAAGGCCTGTACTGTAAACTAAAGATATGAAATTTATCTGAATAACTACCATGTATGATATCTGCAAAACAACATAATAGCAAGGTATCAATTGTATATACAATGTCATTGCAGAAACCAACACCAGTGCACTATTATCTCTGAATATCAACTGTGTACATGTCATCAGTTTGTGCTTAAAGTACAATTATACAATATTTCTCTAGTCTTCTGTCGTAACACCAGAACCTTAAAAAAAATATGTGGAACATTAAACCGCAGGAATCTCTCTCTGGAAATACTACAGTGAAGAAGCTACATTCTTAGGTAGAAAGTTAAGTTATGAAGCCGAAATTTGAAACTTTACCTTTTATTTAGGAAACAAATATATTAATATATACGTGAAAAAAATTTCAGGCGTTTCTCGAATTTGACATGCCTCTGTTCAAATCATTTGGAATGACCCTATCAAATAATGATCATATATATATAACGATTTCTCAAGGATTACCAAGAATTCTTTGGAAATTTTTAAGAATTCTTCAGGAATTCTTAGATGTGAACTTTGCTATGACCTGTAATGTATGTTATCCGTAGCGATGTATTCTTTTGATGTGTTGCCCCATACAGTATCTCAAGATGATAATATATACATGGTGAAGAACAATCAAAACATCTACAAATGCAGACAAATTTTTGAGTGGCATGAAAGACTGCAGAGATTCTTAATTATAAGAATTCTTAAAGAAAATCCTGAGAATTCTTTTGGTAAGTACCAAAGCTGATACTGTACATGTAAATACTGTATTTCGTTGTAAGCATTTGGTCCTCACAAGATCAAACCCATATTGTTTTGTTTTACCTAAACATGGCCGTTGTAATGATTACCATCAAATTTTGATCAAAATGGAGTTCCTTCATCTGATCTAATAATTAAACATGTTCTGTACCTTTTCCATCACAAGCAACCACCTTCACTTTATCCACTTTTATTACTTCACCAAGTTCTCGAAATTGTACATTTTCTAACACAAATGTCCATACATTATCACAAAATCTGTATGTATTCAAGTGACCCTAATAGAAAAATCACAAACTTGCATTCATTTAGAAAACAGAATGATAAAATTGTACACCAGATTATAATCTTGTCAATTATATTTAGGGAATTATTCTACAATTTATTCCAAAAGTGAGCATGGTATGTATCGATATGGAAGATGTCTCTATGGCAAGGTATTGTGTGTCACTGTAAGAAAAATTCATCAATGAAGATCAAAGCTGAAAATCTTAGAGAAAATCCTGCATGTTTTAAACTGCATCTTGCTTGGATAGCAGAATTTCTGCTGTAAATGTCTGCAACATTGAAAAAGTGCTATTGTGATAATGCCATGAGAACTTAATCAAGGTTAAGGTACTGTATGCTGTATGCAGAGGATATTTCATGGTATCTTACCTTAAAAATGATTCTATTCTTGACCTTTGTTGCTAATCCATGATTTATTGCCTTGTCAAATTCTAGCAATGCCTTCAATGCAAGTTGTGGGGTTATTTGTTGTGACTAAAAAGCAATAAATATCTATGTGCAAGAGTTGGACCCCACTTACACAAGGAGAAATTGGATCAATCCTGAACAGGATCAATCCCAAACTGGAANAGCACAGGTGACATTCGTCTTGCAACAAGCACAGGTGACATTCGTCTTGCAACACATAATCAACGAATTTTTTCAAAATAATTAATATATCAAATTATAGCTGAAATTCTCCCGTTTCTTATGGTGCAATTTTATTCTGAGTTTGTTTGGTTTTGGAAGGCTGGTTGATCCACGAGGAAGGGGGAATAATTTGGAAAGAAGCGAATGCCACAGACGAATTTCACCTGTGCTCCTTCCTCGTGGATCAACCACCCTTCCAAAACCAAACAAACTCAGAATAAAACTACACCATAAGAATTGGGAGAATTTCAGCTTTAATTTGATATATTAATTATTTTGAAAAAATTCGTTGATTATGTGTTGCAAGACGAATGTCACCTGTGCTGATATCCCCCTGCTTACTTGAATGAATAAATCAGACATAACAACGTAGAAACAATAATCAATGCTTATCTATGGTCAATATCTTGCTTTCAATCATGCAATCACATAATCACTCGACACAAAGAGTCACCAGACGTCATAACTTTAATCCTATTGTTAGTACTAAAATAGATTACCCTGGGCTCTTGCTGCCGCCGGCTCTTTTTGCCCTCGGCTCTTGGTAACATTACCACTGTGCCTCACCTACTCAGCTTTTCACTTTTCTTTGAAAGCGAAAAAAGTAAATTACTTATTATGAAGAGGCTATTATTGTTGTTGTTGTTGTTATTTGCCGAAAAGAGGCTATGATAAAGAGAATGCGGTGACCCCCGGAAAAATGAAATACGTGCTTTGTTTCTCCGTGATTCTGTGTCTGTCAGCCGGGAGGTAATTACGCTGAAATTAATTCACCTCAATAGAGTAGGTCAATAGAGTTCATAGGTCACAAGGTCCAATGTTGCTGCTGTGTTGCAAAAGATGGCTGCAAAATTGTTGCAGGAAGTTAACAGCTGTTTGCGAAGCAGTAGAATCAAGGCAAAGGCTCGAATAGTAGTAATGTGAACTGTTAACTTCACTGAAAATATCTCAAGATGGAATGCGTGATAAAGTTTGCGTTATGCCCCTGTTTGTGTTCGACAGGGGAAGTGGAAGAGGACTATGACGTCATTCCAGAGAAAGGAGAATATTTTGGGGACACAGATTTCAAAGGAGCCAAAAATGGGCATGGCATGTTCTTATACGGCAATGGAGACATGTATGAGGGTGAATGGAAAAAAGATAAAAAGCATGGCTTTGGAGAATACAGATTTCGTGATGGAAATATGTATGCAACATTAATTAATATTATTATGTGAAAATATTAGGTGGGACCAAAAAAAGTATTCCAGGCTAGGAGGAGAGGCTAGAGACTGGAAACTTTGCACTTTTCATAAAAGGCCCCCATAAAAGAACTTCACTACAACATACACAAATTGGTTTAATGTGTGCATGTCGTCGTGGTGCACTCATTCAAGAAAAATTGAACTTAAAGTAAAGGACCAAAGCAAACGTTGTCATTTTGACAATTTAGTTCAAAATTGTCTTCCAAATTGAAGAAAAAAAATTACAAGCAAAAATTTGTCAAAATAAAAGACCAGTTTTTTGACAAAGGTGATGCACATTTTTTTAGCCAACTACCGTCTTCCAGAAAAAGCTAGGACCATCGTCCCCAGTGTGAAATGCTCACCCTTGTAAGCTTTAGTGCACCTATAGCAACATGGTTTCAAATGTAAAGGGGAGGTTAGGGAGCACTCAACTTTTTTGATGTACAGTATGGAGAGGCATTGCAATGGTAATCATGATTGCAGTTAGATTGCAGAATTCTTTCTCAATTTTTTGCAACAAAGAATGAACGTTTTGATAACAGGGAAGCATAAATGTCCATTTTGTCTTATTAGGCAAAGTTTATTGTGATACCCGTACACAGGGGTGGCGCCAGGGGAGGGCTAGAGGGGGCTACCACCCCCACCCCCCATTGGAAGAATCTAGACCCCCCCCCCGATTGGAGGAAACTTTGGGTTATTTTCAGAGGGAATTTCGCAAAGTGAGATGTGAAAACGGCATTTTTTTCCATTTTAGCCCCCCTGTCGGAAGATCAGGTGCCACCCCTCTGCTCGTATAGTATTTTTTTATGAGAAAAATCTTCATAAGAAACTCAGGTCACCAAAGCGTTAAGAAATTTGAGTACTGGACAAATATTACTTATACAGTAAGAAACTGTTTTATTTTGTTTCGCTATGATGCATACTTTTGCGTGTTTGTTGTACATTATTACCCTGTCCTACGTGGGTAATGTATTAACAGAGGTGTGGTTTCATGAAACTGGCTATGAAATGTTCACAAAGGCACAAGAAATCCCCTACCAATAAATAGGACATGAATTTGAGGAACCTTAAGAAATTGCTAAGAAACTTTCAGTACTCAAAATTTGATAATTTCAAGAAACTTTCAGTACTGGGTCGATTTCTTAGCTTCCAGTATGCAAACTATGTGTTGTTTAATTTAAGGCAAAATTATTGTAAGGCAAGACCTGTCAAGGACTATGATTATTATTTGAAAGGGATGAAATGATAAATAACATTTCCTTGTATGTTGTAACATTTATCAGACAGTGGTCATGTGATGATGATGTCATGATTCCAGTATTTATTTTGAAATAGCTGACTCCTGGTTTAAACAATAGATCAGCAGGCAATGAGATTTTGGATGACATAAAGTTGATTTCTAAAATGTTGAGAAACAAAAAGTTTGCCAGGATTTCCAAGGAACAAAACCTTTCTTGACCAAATACTAAAAACATCTTAAAAGACAGCACTACTTATTATTTGGCGACATGTTTTATTGATTTCTATACATTGTAATTAGTTTTTAACTTGTACAAGTATTCAACTCAAATTAGTAAACCCCTGTAAATGCAAACATTTTGGTTTGGAGCAGTCCTTCTCTTATAGATCCAATTTCTGATAAAAATGGGGTCTTTCATTTGTTATAATTCATAATATGTTGGTATTGCATACAAGTACATTATTTATTTCTTGCAAAATTCCTGAATACTTCATTGATGATAATTCTATTTTTGCATGTATATATGCTGTATATTGTGTTTTTGTTTTTTAGATTAAATGGCTACTTTGAAAATGACAAATTTGTTGGTAAGCCACCTCCAGGAGTACAGCCAAAGCAATCTTCAAACCAAAATAAGACACAACCATTGTCACAACAGGATCTAAGGTTTGATATTTTTATGCGCATATTAACCAGTTTTGTGTTGTACAGGACAAAAATAAATCATTTTTGGGTCCTTACAAAAGCTTTAAAACCAGCCAGATTTTCTGGTCGCTTTTTCAACAACTACTGTACTGTACAAATCATCACATTATAATATCGAAACTTGGTCTCTGAATCTAAGTTAGGGTCAGGCTTTCATTGATAGAGTAAAATATACAGTATATGGTAGAGTTTAATTGATATTGTTTCTACCATTCCTTTTTCTTTCCTTCTCTCTTTCTTTTTTCTCTCCTTCCGTTTCTTATCAATGATATTTTGTATACAGGCCTTACTTGGAATGGTGTGCGATTGCTGTCGCATGCCCAGGCCTTCTCTTCCTGAGAATTGCGATTGATCGCACGCCTCATATCTTGTATTTCTCTGTAAGCAAATGCCAATCAGGAAGTTCTTAATCCCAAATCTTCAACGCTTTGATGATAATTATTAAATATTTTACAAAAGATAATCCTGCAGGATATAACATCACTTAGGTTGACGTGTTATTTTTTTGACCCTCTTTTACTTCTTAAAAATCAGTGCGCTCATTCAACTTGCTTTTCGAACCGACTGATAGAAGCATTTGATAACTTGGCTTCTTTTTAGAATTGAGGCTTGATGGCCACTGTCGCGAAAAAGAGAGAGCATGGCAAGTTGTCTGGGTTCTCTGCTTGTGTGCCTCTTCGTTAGAAACAGGGAAATATCAGTAGTGGCTAACTTTTAGTCATTCTTAGGCATTTTCCAAAATTTGTCCGTTATTGTTGGCCAGGTCCAAAAATTCGTAGATGTTTANATATAACATCACTTAGGTTGACGTGTTATTTTTTTGACCCTCTTTTACTTCTTAAAAATCAGTGCGCTCATTCAACTTGCTTTTCGAACCGACTGATAGAAGCATTTGATAACTTGGCTTCTTTTTAGAATTGAGGCTTGATGGCCACTGTCGCGAAAAAGAGAGAGCATGGCAAGTTGTCTGGGTTCTCTGCTTGTGTGCCTCTTCGTTAGAAACAGGGAAATATCAGTAGTGGCTAACTTTTAGTCATTCTTAGGCATTTTCCAAAATTTGTCCGTTATTGTTGGCCAGGTCCAAAAATTCGTAGATGTTTAAGATGTGAAACAAACATCTTCTAAATATCAAAATCCTGAGTGCTCAAGTAAGCCCGATAGGGGCCCAACTTCTAATAGGAATTATTACAAGAATTATTAGGCTAATTTATCTCAAACAAAATCTCTCAAGATATCCAAATTCTGAGTTTTCGAGAGATGGTCTTATATGCTCCAGTCAAGAAGTTGCAATTTGAATACCACGGAACATTTAACTTCTCCGACATTTCTGAAATCTTCAAATTTTTTACCTTGTGCTGTTTTCTTTGGAACGATGCCTTATCAAAACTCTTGTTTTTGGATATCTCCCTTTTCAAGACCACCAAGGGTTTTTGTTATCAAGCATTTTATTGGGAACCTCAATAGTTCAGAAAAAGAATAGAAAAAGCATTTATTCTTGTTTGAAATCAATCAAGAGAGTGCTTTGGGAGTGCTTTATGCTTGGAGGTCTTCATTATAACATGATTACAGGTTATTTGAACTTGTTTAGCTCGGACTACTCGATATTTCGAACAATCTAACACTTCCCTATCAATGGTTAAGGATAGAGATAACTCAATGGTTAAGGATAGAGATAACTTTGGATAACTCGAACCCCTCATAAACTCAATCATTTTTATGTCTCCCTTGAGAAATCCAGTTAGCGAGGTCAGCGAGGTTCAAATATATAAAAAAGTATAGGAGAAGATAGTTTCTTTGCTATCTTAGTGGTACAACAACCAGTGCATGTGCGGGCATAAAACTTTGACTCTGCCTTGGTCAATGCTTGCTTTAGAAGGCATTTGTGTTGAAGTTGGAGCATGCTCAACTCACTTGAAAAGTCTTGTAACCAATTGCTAAAGATTCTATTCGGATGTTATTTCAGATTACAGATAAGTAAAACCCGATAGACATTGCTTCCAATCAAAGTTATGGAGATTTTCAACTGCACTCCATCGCACGCCTGAAATGCATCAGGAGTGCGATTTGCCACACCCCTACCAAAATATTCCCAATAAGGCCTGGTATATATTTTAGGAAAAAAAGTACAGTATTTTGTTCCAAATGTATGATGTATTAATGAGTTTTAATTTCATGCAGTCCAGATGCAAAACCAACAAAAGTCAAACACAATGACATGAGCTACTCATTTGCAAAAACCATGGGAGATCTAAAGCAAACCGTGGCCAAAAGGACCAAGTAAGTACTGCTATTACTTCTGTAGTAATTCGTTACACAGTATACCAGGTGTCCCAAAAAAGTTCCGAAATTTGCGAAGCTTCTGTGTATGGAAGAATGTTTACTTTAACGAGCTAGTAGCACTTGATGGCTCTGTGAAAAAATCCTTTGCAGCGTCTTCGAATGTTTTAGGCCCCTTTTCACACATTTGGAAATCAAAGATTTATCATAAGCTCTAATTTATCTATATTTCCAGTCTTCAGAAAAATATCAGGAAATCGCACGAAAGATTTTGATCATTTGACTAACAACGAGACTTCGATTCATTTGAATTCATCAAACAATCTACGAACCAGCAATTTTCAAACGTGCATACTTTTTTAGTCCACCTGGTACATAATAGCTGCACCATGGTGCTGTTGAACTTNAGTGCGATTTGCCACACCCCTACCAAAATATTCCCAATAAGGCCTGGTATATATTTTAGGAAAAAAGTACAGTATTTTGTTCAAAATGTATGATGTATTAATGAGTTTTAATTTCATGCAGTCCAGATGCAAAACCAACTAAAGTCAAACACAATGACATGAGCTACTCATTTGCAAAAACCATGGGAGATCTAAAGCAAACCGTGGCCAAAAGGACCAAGTAAGTACTGCTATTACTTCTGTAGTAATTCGTTACACAGTATACCAGGTGTCCCAAAAAAGTTCCGAAATTTGCGAAGCTTCTGTGTATGGAAGAATTTTTACTTTAAACGAGCTAGTAGCACTTGATGGCTCTGTGAAAAAATCCTTTGCAGCGTCTTCGAATGTTTTAGGCCCCTTTTCACACATTTGGAAATCAAAGATTTATCATAAGCTCTAATTTATCTATATTTCCAGTCTTCAGAAAAATATCAGGAAATCGCACGAAAGATTTTGATCATTTGACTAACAACAAGACTTCGGTTCATTTGAATCCATCAAACAATCTACGAACCAGCAATTTTCAAACGTGCTTACTTTTTTGGTCCACCTGGTACCTAATAGCTGCACCATGGTGCTGTTGAACTTACCATGGCAACGGTAAAGGCAATGACATGCAAATAAACCGTCACGAAATGGGTACTACTTTGAAAGCTTATTGCCGAAGTATTTTAAGATTATTCAAATGTGCTTTTTTTAGATATAAAATTGTTTAAGTTTGTTCATAGCAGTCTCCTCAACTACTTTCTCTGTAATACTTTCTTTGTGCTGGCTTCTTCGATTTGATTCATCAAAGATTCTGTGTTTTCCACAATTTCTTCTTGTAATACGTTTTTAGTTACGTTCCATTGGTTCCAAAGAGTATTGCCGAAGAAGTTTGAGGTTATTCAAATATGCTTTTAGTTTGAACTATTGGATCGAAGCTTTGTAAGTGTAACGTTTTCACTGAGAGTGCATACTGCTATTAAAATATAGTGGTAAGCCAGAAGTCGGTCGCTGTTTTGTTTTGTGATTTAGAAATATGATGTGGTCACAACGTCAGAGCAAGCTGAAATACAAAATTGTCACTGTATGATTGCAATACCTAAGTTCCTTTTTTAAGCTATTCGTCCGAAAGAAGAATAAACTAAAATTTACCTTACTGTACACTGTAAACCCCCAGGGTTTGCACTCGAGCGTATGAGTGGCAGGGGAGCTCAACCCAGAGCTTTTCAGTATGACTAAAACAAAAGTAATTGCCAATGGGAACCCAAAAAAATAGATCCATTCAAAAGATAACCCCCAAAAAATATAGTGTTGTACACAACCTATTCAATCTGCGTAAACTCTGGTCCGTTATGGTTACCAGGTTTGAGAGTTTGAGAGCTGGCACTCGAAAATTATGTAGATGACAATTTCTAACAAAAAACAACAAATCTTATAATACGCCACCCAAGAAAATAAGTGGATATAGTCCTGACCCAAAAAATAAGAAAATTGTAAATTTCAGACCCAACGAAATATCCGAGCCTTCCTGTCAAAATATTTTTGAGTGCAACCCCTGGGCGTAAACCATACAGGAGCATATGTACTAGCCTATAACCCCAAAAAAGTATTTCTTCCCACGTGGGTCTGGCACCTAGGAATACAAAGAAGGAAATTTGAAATATTATTCAAAGGTTTTGTAAAATATATGGGTTTTGGCCTCGAATTTGTGTTTACCCGTTATTTTTAAAGCATATTTGGCAGTTATTGATTCAAATCATTGTGGTGATGGCACAGTATATACCGGGTGTCCCAAAAAAAAGTATACAGATTTGGTCAACCCTAACGATCAGAATTTAGCATGAATCGATCCGAAATCATTTTTAAAACATTACTCGGTAGTTAANAACCCCAAAATAGTATTTCTTCCCACGTGGGTCTGGCACCTAGGAATACAAAGAAGAAAATTTGAAATACTATTCAAAGGTTTTGTAAAATATATGGGTTTTGGCCTCGAATTTGTGTTTACCCTTTATTTTTAAAGCATATTTGGCAGTTATTGATTCAATTCATTGTGGTGATGACACAGTATATAGTAAGACAATTATGAGAAAGGATCCCTAGGATCGTAAAAGATTTTGAGCAGATTCAGAAGTTGTAAGCCACCCTTGTACCAAAAGTTATCTTTCTTTCTACATCTTTCTCTTTCGTTTAGGAAACAGACAAACGCGGATGCAACCGATTTTCGCTCTGAACAACATACAGCTGAGAGGCAGCCACTGATTGCTCCGCCAAGGAATGCGAGAGAATACGAGGCTGTACAAGGACGTGCAGATCCGAGGATAACGGCGCAAATAGCCATGGACAAGCAGCGGAAAGATCAAGAACGTCGAGAAAGAGTAGAACGTATCAAAAAGAAATATAATATAAAACCTTCAGGTGCAGTGAGGACATAACGAGCTAGCTACACCATGTTCCTTTTTGTAGTGATAACGTCTGGAAGGTTTTGATTGACAGAGTGAACAGAGCAAATCGTAAATCTTCACCCGAGAACGTCTGTGCAGTACTGTATGGGGTGCTCACTAGGGTGTATCATCCCCTCACAGTACTGATGATATCCCCCACAATGCTGATGATATCCTCCTCAGTATTGAACACCCCTATACAGTACCGCACAGGAGTCAAGTGAATTGATTTTGAGAAAATTTTACAGCAGGAAATTTTTACCTGGAAATGAGCGCTCCAAGGACATATCCAAAGTGATAAAAAGCAAACACGTCGATAGTTTTTGCATTGTTTTTGCAAGAGGTTCTCGTTGATTTCCTCGAGGAGGGGTTTGTTGTGAAGCGTGCGCTCCAAGGAAGCAAAACATTTTCTCGGCCACTGCGAAAAATATGAAGTCTAAAAGACCGAAATATTTGATTGTCTGTTGGCCATTGTTTTTTTGGTTGAGTGTTCCTTGACTCACTTGATTTCTCGATGATTTTCCTTGGTGTAATTTGTCCTTAGTTACCAAAAATTAATTGTTTTGGTTGCTTTACCACTGCTTTGTTTGGCCTCAATCAGAAACTGGCAGACGGTACAGTTACGAAAGGTGGCCTTTTTCTAATCTTCTGTTATCGTCAAATTGTTATGTCTTGATACAAGTTGGACTTGCTCGATACAAGTCGAACTGGAACTCTGACACGTTGGCTTTGGGGATATCCCATCTGGAGTCGTAATTAGAAAATATTTTAGATTTATATAAATTCGAATTAAAATGATTGTTTTTAATTCATGAGGTTTGGTTGTAAATGATTTAAGAGTAGAATTTTTTTGATAAACGGGCACATATAAGGCGAGTCGTTATTGCTAAGTTAAGTTTAAAAATTAGTAATTGTCTGTAAAATTTTAATTATGCTGCAGACCAGACCAACCAACCAGCCAACTTGAATGGTCCTATGCCTGACTGAAGCTTTAATTTACTTTAAAAAAATAATTNTCGGCCACTGCGAAAAATATGAAGTCTAAAAGACCGAAATATTTGATTGTCTGTTGGCCATTGTTTTTTTGGTTGAGTGTTCCTTGACTCACTTGATTTCTCGATGATTTTCCTTGGTGTAATTTGTCCTTAGTTACCAAAAATTAATTGTTTTGGTTGCTTTACCACTGCTTTGTTTGGCCTCAATCAGAAACTGGCAGACGGTACAGTTACGAAAGGTGGCCTTTTTCTAATCTTCTGTTATCGTCAAATTGTTATGTCTTGATACAAGTTGGACTTGCTCGATACAAGTCGAACTGGAACTCTGACACGTTTGCTTTGGGGATATCCCATCTGGAGTCGTAATTAGAAAATATTTTAGATTTATATAAATTCGAATTAAAATGATTGTTTTTAATTCATGAGGTTTGGTTGTAAATGATTTAAGAGTAGAATTTTTTTAATAAACCGGCACATACAAGGCGTGTCGTTATTGCTAAGTTAAGTTTAAAAATTAGTAATTGTCTGTAAAATTTCAATTATGCTGCAGACCAGACCAACCAGGGAGCGCAGGGAGCAACACATCTTTTGCAGCCATCTTCGGCGCTCCCTGAGACCAACCAACCAGCCAACTTGAATGGTCCTATGCCTGACTGAAGAACATAGGTTCCAAATCTTTAAATTAGCGTAAAAAGGTTGGTGTAAAATTCAGTGACATATTTCTTTGAATCGAATGGCTTGAAAGAAACTTTAGCTCCTTTGCTACAACTCTACCGTTGGAGAGAAATCTTGAATATTTTCGAAATTACAACGTATTTTATATTTCAACTCATTTGAGGATGTGACGTCATCAAATTTCTAAATCTCAAACCTGAAGAGCGAAAGACTTTTGCTTGATACCATATTGTAGACGTTTATAAACTATGTTTTTCTGGAAAATTATTCGATGTTTCCTCAAAAAGTTTAGAAATTACGATGGTTTTTTCAAAATTTTTCTTGAATTCTTAAAAAAGAAAAAAAGCACTCTAATTCTGAAAATATTGAAGATTTCTGAAAAGTCCAACGGTAGAATTATTACAAAGTAGCTAAAGTTTCTTTCAAGCCATTCCATTCAAAGAAATAGGTCGCAGAATTTTACACCGACCTTTTCAAAGATTTGAAATCTATGCCTGACTGAAGCTTTAATTTACTTTAAAAAAATAATTCATCATTTCATGCTATTTTTTGCTTCCAAATGAAGAATAGACCCACTAGATGTTGGACTGTCCAATATAAACAGTCATGTCAAATCTTCGTGTCAAATGATCTTCGAAGTCTCAAGCTTCGAGTTGAAGTATTCGTAACTTCAAAGAAGCAGCACTCATAGAAAAATATTGAATAGACAAAATCGGCTAAGGTTTGTTTATACCCAATTCAAGTTAAGTGATAATTCTCTTGATAAAACATCTTTTGATTTCTTTGACATATTTCGGGCCATGAAATAAAACTTGCTTGGTCACATGACTTGAAATGGTGAAACAAACCTTAACTGATTAGGTCTATTGTTTTGCACTTTATTTCGAAACAATCCCAGTCATTGCTTAGATGACCAAGCAGTATCTCAACCCTCAGATAAGCCTTTCGTGGTCCAAATTTCCATTGCAAGAAGCTTGGTACAGTCAGGGCATCTTTTGATATACAAAGTGGTGGGGGAATTCCCCACCAGCCCTTTCAATGTCCCCACTAGTCATGCCGATTTTCCCCACCAGTTAAGTGCCCTTTCAGACAAAAACTGTGTTCAGAATATCATGAATGTAAGTTGAAGACAGGTTTGATAGAAGACTCGATAGAATAACAAAATATCAATGTTTATAGCAACCCTTTGCATCAACTTCACTTATCAGATTTATCTTCTCAATTGTACAGTTTGCGTTAATGTTAATTTGGCATTAGATAGATTTTTGCTAAAAAAAAGCATGATTCATCATTGTGAGTGAGTTCCAAACTNTCAAAGAAGCAGCACTCATAGAAAAATATTGAATAGACAAATCGGATAAGGTTTGTTTATACCCAATTCAAGTTAAGTGATAATTCTCTTGATAAAACATCTTTTGATTTCTTAGACATATTTCGTGCCATGAAATAAAACTTGCTTGGTCACATGACTTGAAATGGTGAAACAAACCTTAACTGATTAGGTCTATTGTTTTGCACTTTATTTCGAAACAATCCCAGTCATTGCTTAGATGACCAAGCAGTATCTCAACCCTCAGATAAGTTCGTGATCCAAATTTCCATTGCAAGAAGCTTGGTACAGTCAGGGCATCTTTTGATATACGAAGTGGTGGGGGAATTCCCCACCAGCCCTTTCAATGTCCCCACTAGTCATGCCCATTTTCCCCACCAGTTAAGTGCCCTTTCAGCCAAAAACTGTGTTCAGAATATCATGAATGTAAGTTGAAGACAGGTTTGATAGAAGACTCGATAGAATAACAAACTATCAATGTTTATAGCAACCCTTTGCATCAACTTCACTTATCAGATTTATCTTCTCAATTGTACAGTTTGCGTTAATGTTAATTTGGCATTAGATAGATTTTTGCTAAAAAAAAGCATGATTCATCATTGTGAGTGAGTTCCAAACTGATGCTTATTATACGGCAACAGACTCTATTGAATGTTAAATCGTTTATTGATTTTGTAAAACGCTCTATAGGGCTATCTTTATTTGCCCTTTCAATGGATTCCCCACCAGTAAGAAATCCTTAAAAGATGCCCTGGGTACAGTCGTGGGTACAAATTTAGCTTTGGGGCTTTATAGCTCGCCCAGTATGCTTCAGTTAATAGAAGTATCATTTTCGCTCTCAAATTGTTAATTGATTGTATAGATATTACATCTACAATCTCTTACAAAAGTGTTGGACCTGTGAAAATATATGTTTTTCGGAATTATTCCCCTCCCCCCTCCCCCCATATCAATGCTGTTTGGTTGAGGGAATCATTCTTTCGGTGGATATGCATGAAAAAACAAATTTTGCACTGCAATCAACATTGAAACGGGGGGAGGGGGGCCAAAAATTCGATTTTTTCAACAGGGGTCCAACACTTTTGTAAGAGATTATAGGCGTTCACGTTAGATAATTTAGATAATGTTGTAACTGTAGAAAGTAGATAATTTTCCTAGTAACGCTGCATCGCAATTTTAGATTCACACAATTCATCAGACACGTTCTAGATTTCAAGCTGGATTACATTGGTTTACGCGTATGTATTCAGGGTCTGGAAATGAGTTCCTTTAAAACAGGCGCAAGATACCTACTCCCATATCAGCTTACTTCGTTGCTAGATTTTATTTGCTGTTCTTTATTCCTCACCTACCTGATATGGCAATGTTTTTCATAATAAAAAGTTACGCAAAAACAAGGGCAGATATGGAACAATAGTATCTATTGATTTTGCATGACACAACAGCACAACGCGATCAGCGATTGCACAAAAAGAGATTCCTACGGCTGACTAGTCAAACCACGAGTGTAAACAAAGCATATCATAACAGATATATCCTCTATGGATGCCCTGAAATCGAGGTACCAAGCTAATTCATTGTGCAATCAACTATAAGTGCTCGTTTCAATTAAAAAAGAATGATAGATCAAAACATCTTTTCCTCGTGGTTTCAGTATCNGGAAATGAGTTCCTTTAAAACAGGCGCAAGATACCTACTCCCATATCAGCTTACTTCGTTGCTAGATTTTATTTGCTGTTCTTTATTCCTCACCTACCTGATATGGCAATGTTTTTCATAATAAAAAGTTACGCAAAAACAAGGGCAGATATGGAACAATAGTATCTATTGATTTTGCATGACACAACAGCACAACGCGATCAGCGATTGCACAAAAAGAGATTCCTACGGCTGACTAGTCAAACCACGAGTGTAAACAAAGCATATCATAACAGATATATCCTCTATGGATGCCCTGAAATCGAGGTACCAAGCTAATTCATTGTGCAATCAACTATAAGTGCTCGTTTCAATTAAAAAAGAATGATAGATCAAAACATCTTTTCCTCGTGGTTTCAGTATCTAATTCAGAAAACTGAGCATTTACGTGTTTGAATTACACTCACAAATATACAAGTGAATTTAAATATAATCAATGAGGCAGATATTTATCCTTCTCTTTTTTTATATGTACTCGTGTCAGTCCCAATAGCCCTTTACGCATGCATGACAAATGAGTTAGCCGCCCAGGTTTCGGGGCTCCTTCTGCATCTTGCTTTATTTACATTTGTGGATTGGCTAATATTCTGTAGAAATCCATGTTTTGCAATTGCTGATCGCTGCTGTTATGTCAGTCGAAAACAATGGATGCTGTTGTTACAAAATCTGTCCTTCTTTAGTTATGTTAGTTGTCCCATCCCATGCATTCCTCCTAACCGTCTCGTTTCCCCGACAGACGAGCTATTGGTGCCTCGAAATATGCCCCCAAGACAGGTTATGACAAGAAATAGATACATTTCTTCTTTATCGTGAAATGATAAACACATAACACAGTTGTTTATATTTTTGGCGTAAAAAACCGATAACCTTGTAGGCTTATGCACCAAAGCAATGGCAGATTTTGTAACAATAGTATCAATTGTCTTTGATTGACAGGCCAGTGCAAAGCGATTAGGCGACAGCTGCCACCTTTTCTTATTTATAATAATTCAGAAGCAGAACAGTGGACAATACAGTTCTCGTATATTCTTATAGAATGCAAACGTTCTGTTAATCCCAGGGCCGGGTTTTTCAAGCCTCGATTAGCGCCAATATTTGATTAAAATGCATAATGTTGCATTCGAATGCATAGTCATAATCCTGTGTCAGTCTATTACCAGTTTTCAATAACCGGGCCCAGTTTCTGAATTCGATACATAAAACAAGAGAGGCAAATGTTTAGATCTATTCTTCATCTATGCTTGTGTCTTCTCTTAAACTCCCCTTTTCGAATGAATAGGAAGTCAGTTGGCTTCCTACGTTTTGGGGTATTATCTTTCGCTGCCTTCTTTGTCTTCATTCATGGCTTCACTAGTCAGCCGTATGGTCCAATCTATCTCTTATCGCCATGAACTGTCCTGTCAATCATAGGCATCAATGCGCAAGCTGCCCTTCTTCTAAGCACCTGGCGTTGATCCGTCGGTCTCAAATTCCCAGGTCAGAACTGCCTGCTAAAATTTGTCAACTTTATGCACAAATATTTGTTGCTTTTGATAAAGTATCCACAATAAACAGTCTGCTATACTATAAAATTTGTACACCGTCCCTCAAGTAATCAAATATAGTTTGTAGATTTTAGATCGTGACTTTTAGATATTGTATGATATTATTTGGAATGTAATTTTTGCAAGATTTTATAGAGATAAATCAATAACCTATAAATTTTGATGAGAAGTAGTAGTGCATAATACTTCTGTTTGGCTTAAAGGGAGTTTTTTGGGTGGCCGACCCCTTAGCTGCCTGTGCGTGGTGCTTTGTGGTGTGTTGTGTTTTCACAGGGTTTCCCTGTGGTGGCGCACTGCAGGGCGCATTGCAGGTTGGGGGTGGTCGTTCGGGGTGGCGTTGCGGCTTGGACTGGGTGTGCGTGGGGGACCTGGTGTGGATGGGCGGGAATGGTGCCGTGTGTGGGTTCGGTCTGCAGCNTAAGCACCTGGCGTTGATCCGTCGGTCTCAAATTCCCAGGTCAGAACTGCCTGCTAAAATTTGTCAACTTTATGCACAAATATTTGTTGCTTTTGATAAAGTATCCACAATAAACAGTCTGCTATACTATAAAATTTGTACACCGTCCCTCAAGTAATCAAATATAGTTTGTAGATTTTAGATCGTGACTTTTAGATATTGTATGATATTATTTGGAATGTAATTTTTGCAAGATTTTATAGAGATAAATCAATAACCTATAAATTTTGATGAGAAGTAGTAGTGCATAATACTTCTGTTTGGCTTAAAGGGAGTTTTTTGGGTGGCCGACCCCTTAGCTGCCTGTGCGTGGTGCTTTGTGGTGTGTTGTGTTTTCACAGGGTTTCCCTGTGGTGGCGCACTGCAGGGCGCATTGCAGGTTGGGGGTGGTCGTTCGGGGTGGCGTTGCGGCTTGGACTGGGTGTGCGTGGGGGACCTGGTGTGGATGGGCGGGAATGGTGCCGTGTGTGGGTTAGGTCTGCAGCTGTGGGTTGGTGGATTTTATGCTTCTTCATGTGCATTATAATACCGTCGCAGCGACTCCCCTTCCCCTAAATTTTTTCCTTGGTAGTTTGTTTTAAATGTTAAATTATTAGTGAAATGTAAATGCCATTCGCAGTGGGAACCAGATGACCAGGTGTCCTTTCCCGCTGTGAATGGCATAGAGTATTGTATTATCTTGTAGTTAGGCACATACGTTTTGTTTATATAAAAACAAATTATAAAAAAAAGGGATTTTTTTGTATCAATAAAACTTAAAATATACACAAAACAAAACTCAAATTCAATTGCTGTCGAGGTAGAGGCAAAAAAACATAACGTTATTGAGTTGCCTCCACACCCAACATCACAAATTTACTATCATTTTACGACAAAATGAACCTTAACACTACAAAAAGACTAAAGTAGAGTTCACAGTTGAAGAAATTTTCCGATGTATGCCGTGCGCTTAATAGTATCATAGTGACACATACTGTAGCATTAGGATCAAAGGATTGTGACACATAGCATTAGGATCAAATCTTTTTGATAAAATTTTCAAAATTATCTTTTCAAAATGAACATAATTTTTAATGATGTTCTGTTTAATTAAGCAAAAATGTTTGTTTTATTGATTCTGATTTGTTCTCCTTCTCAATTTTGAGTTCAACAATAAGAGCTCGTTTATCCTTTGGATCTTTTTTACAGCTAATCTTACTTTTCAAGATCTCTTCTTTTTGCACAGTAAGTTTCTTTTCAAACAAAAACAATGTTTGTTTCCAGTGTGTCTGTGTTGAATGGCTCCCAGTGCTGAACGAGATGGGGTTTTGCAAGTTTTTCTGAAAACCAATATCGAAATGCCCAATCATACCAGTGCAGACAGCGTTCTTCGCGATTACAATTTCAAATTCAGTTACAAAATCCAGGTCTTCAATCTTTGCTTTCATAACATCAATTGACTTAACTTCCACTGGTTTTGAAATGATAATATCCTCGTTGAAAACATCAATTATAGCCTCCTCTATCACATACTTCTTCATACAAGACATTTTGCAACCATAGACAGCATCCCAAAACCCAATCTTTGAATCCCAAAATTTCTCATCAGAAACACATGCCATGGAAATGCTGCAGCAATCAGGATAAACCATACCTCCATCACTCAAGAATTTATCTCTGCACCGTATTATTGAGTCAAGCATACTCTCGAACAAAAGGAAATACCCCATCCACTCGGAAATTATAATATCAACTTTCTTTATACCATCAGGCAAAATTATTTTCTCCGCATTGCCTCTAATTACCTTAACAACATCCTCAAGCCCATTTTCCCTCACAATATCCGTAGCTTGATAAACAATTTCTGATTGATCAACAGCAAATACAAGCTTTGCCCCAGCCTTTGCAGCAAACATTGACAAAATGCCTGTGCCACAACCTACATCTAAAACAACTTTATCTTTAAAAAAGTTTGGATTTGACAACATAGAGTTTTTGTATGATTCAGTTCTCACTCTGTCTTTAAGCATTTCTTCATGTATCCCATGATGTGCATATGATTCAAAATATGCATCGCCACCGCTGCAATTGTCCTTGGAAGTAACCTCAACATCTTCCAATTTCTGGAACATTGCTTGCTTCATTTGTGTTCTGCATTTATCAAGATCCACGACTGCCCTTCCTAAATTATCCTCTGCCGTTAATGCCCTCTGCTCTGCCTGCTCTAACTTTGCTTCAAGAATTTTTACTTCCTCGGAAGCTGGCACTGCCACTCTCCCATTTCTGTGTTCGACACCTGCACTGACTCCAAAGCTTTCCAAGATCTCATCAAACTCAATCTGTAGCAGACCATCATCCTCAAGAACTGGCCTAAAATATTCCTCATTTTCAAAATCACTTATCGCTAACTTGCCAAACTTTTCTTCATCTATCTTATTCTTTCTTATAAAATTTATCAACCTGACAAACCCATAAAACTCTAAACTGTTTTGTTGACAATAGGCCATGATATCACACTTGTGTCTGTAGGCCATATGGCCTAAGCACTCTTGGGCGCTTTCTAGCCATTCCTGACAAAACAAGCAGAGTGCTTTTGAGCTTGGCTGCATCTCTTCTTCGATGTCCGACCATTCTTCATCTGAACTGTCATCTTTCATGATGCTGTGCTTTAATTTCGGAGGTTTTTCAAGTCTACTCTTCGCTCAGCTCGCTGGACTGGACTGACCACTGACCTAAATCTTTTATGGTACCACGTGCTAGCCTCGTTTGCGCGGTGGTTATTTCGCGCAACTTTTCGGAAGCCGGAATCAGGAACCAGGGGAAGCAGATAAATTGGGTACGGTGCAAACGCACAACAAATCACATTTACGTTTAACGATACACAAGAAACATTACTCATGTCTTCGTCTGAAATTAATAAATGAAGATAATTTCATCCAAGAGATCCGGCATTTAGGTCAAGGGTAACAATAATAGCGCTCCTGATTTTTATTTGTTTCTCCGTTCAGCACAGACTAATTGTTCTTTGTGATCCGTCGGTGCTGGTAGAGTTTGCAAGGAAGAAGTTACTTTCGTAAGTGAATACGATTGCTAAATAAATACTTAGAACAAATCGATGTGCAAGATGTCCCAAAACGTTGTTCGACGGCTGATTAAATATTTAGAAATAACGATACTATGATAGGGATCCATGGTGAGATAAACATGTCCCNGGTAAAAGGTCCGGGCCCGTAAAGATCTCATACCATAAAATGTATTATTGCTATAAAATCTCTTTACAGCGCATTTTTATGACAATTTATCTGCCTTAATAGTGCCGCGACCTTGCCCTCGTTTGAAAGTGAGAATCAAATACTCTGACTAAAATAACGAAGTTTAACCTTGAAATGTTTGCACTGCTCTCAGCATATTTTGTACCTTGCCTGTGACAGCTGCATCTGTAGAGCGTTCTTTCAGCAAGCTCAAGTTTATCAAAAACTTTATTGTGAAGTACAATGACTGACAGGGGTAACAGATCTTGCAGTGTTGAGCATGGAGAGTGAAATTGCAAGAACAGTTAAGGACATTATAGACTAGCAATAACACTAGTCAGTGAGTGCGGCGTTTTTCCTTTCCTTTTCCCTCCTCCGCACTGTAGAGTCTGCATGCAGGCTAATAGTAACAGGTCTTTGTGGTTGTGTGGTTTTACTTACCCGCTTCTTCCGCTTGCTAACTTCAAAACAACGATCCTAACTGCATTCTTTCGCGGGTACTTTCACTGCTATTGCTCTTCGACTGCGATATTTCAATTCAAAACAGCATTTCCTTCGTGTTGTTCTGTTGTATTTCACATCCGCCCCCGCTGTTTACCTCCATTTGAACCATGGAATCGAGTTATTTCCTTCGACAGACATTATGACATCGCTCGCAAGATTTCATTCAACTCGAATAGATATGCGGCTCCGCCGCAATGACTTGGCACCTCTTAAAAGTATTGTTTTGAATGTTACAAACCGTCGTATTATTTCAGTTGTTATATCAGATATGACCACCTAACTTGGCACAAACGTTATTCATCATATAAACAATGATTATTTAAATTGTTGTTGCTAGAGCATAATAATCATGATGATGTTGAATGACGTCATAAAAATAAAAGCATGTTAAAAGTTCATCAAACTTAACTTTTCATACAGAAATGAAAAATATAGATCAAAATATATGTAAATCAAAGATTTGAGCTTAATTCGCCCAATTAAAAAAGAATAAGAGAGATATAAAGTTAATTTTCACAGAATGCTAGATGACAACTTGGTAACCATGGAGACGGTGCTAAATATAGAATGTCAAAATTGTCACAATTTCATTGCTCTATGATACAAAGTTAAACTTACTAAATCTCAGCAGCCTTCTACATATATCGAACATAGCGGAAACAAAAATGTACTAGGGGGGGGGGCGGAATCCGCCCCCCAGGTCAGATAGGGTTAAACAATTTTTTTAACTATTATTCCTAAAAAGGGCGTTTAGGGCCCAATCCCATAAATCACTCCAGGGCCCGAGCTGGCTCTCGACGGCTCTGGTAGTAGTACAAAAAAGTGAAGTGGACTTGCCCAAGTCTCTTGCAAAAAAGTGGACTTGCCCAAGCCCTCTTTTTTCTAACAAGACGACTTGGGCAAGTCCAACGATGAAGAGGACGATGATTTGCTCAGACTAATATTTGCTTGAAACATACATTTCTCAAAAAATTTGCATATTCATGATAATCTGTCGTGTCATGATTGAGATTCAGTTTCGAATGTCTTGCTTTCGTTCCTATTGTTGTCATTCCATTCACACTGCGCATGCGCGTATCCACGCAAAAAGTTTCCGCATGACAAATTTCCGGACTGCTCCATAATTCGTACAAATAAATTTTCGGACAAGTCCTTGTCCGAAAGTTTGTCACGCCGAAAATTTTTGTACTTAATGTAAAATCCATCCAGTTGCGAACTTTGTGTGACAGCTGAAACCAGAGGCCTCTAAAAGAACAACTTTGTGTGACAGCTGAAACCAGAGGCCTCTAAATGACTTGATATGCAAAAAAAACTGCTGAATCGAGGCGAAAGAAGGCTATCCAATGCACGGGGGGGGGGGGGGGGTGCGGGCAA